>MU721728.1:33925-62341 GCA_026770625.1 Nicotiana glauca
GCGCTCACTGTGGGGGTTCAGACTCCGGAGGGGCTCCTACAGCCCAAGCACAATATCAATATCGCTCCCGCTGCGGCGTGCAGCCCGATCCATGCATAGTCATGAATGCTCATAAGCCCCTTGGGCAATAGTAACATAGCAGCTCTCAACTAAAAATGTCATTAAAATATTATTTAAGTTTTCAAATCTTAGAAGGATGGCTGAGTTTGCAAAATAATATTTTAAACCTTGGACTAACATAAAAAAGTGCACAGTAATGCAAAAACAGTGATATTTATCCCTGGAGGATTTAAATATTCGGCACAAAGCCCAAAACATGGCATTTAGCCCAAATCATAATAGCATCAAGTAGTTTCAGCCAATCACACAGTAAAATCAACAACCAGGACGGACCAAGTCACAATCCCCAATGGTGCTCTAGCCCATGCGCATACCTGGAGTGCAAGTCACCACAATACAGCACTATGATGTGCAAGTTCGGGGTTTCAAACCCTCAGGACATCATTTACAAGTATTACCCACCTCGAACCGGCGAAAACTCTAGC
Organism: Nicotiana glauca; assembly: GCA_026770625.1. NCBI lineage: Eukaryota > Viridiplantae > Streptophyta > Magnoliopsida > Solanales > Solanaceae > Nicotiana > Nicotiana glauca. The sequence continues at coordinate 34,471 of MU721728.1, forward strand.
CCGCGATGCCTTTGATCCTCAAACCGGCCTCCACGCACGTCAAACCTAACCAAAATCATAAGGAATACATTATAATATGCTAATGGGACAACACCTAATCGAAAACAATCGAAGTATAACAAAAATCTCGAAACTAGCAAAACCCGAGCCCAAGGCCCGCTTCTCGAAAAATTACGAAATTAACATCCACGGATTCCTTATCTCGCCATGAGTCCGTACATACCAAGAACACCTAAATCGGACCACAAATGGCCCCTCAAATCCCAAATTTAAAATTTTTACTTCAAGCCCTAATTTCATATGATTTGGCTATGTTTTCATGAATTTCAAGGATGATTCTTCAATAAAATCATGTACTTAACTCATAAAACTTACCTTCAACGATTCCCAGTCGAAACCCCTTCAATTCCTGTTCAAAAGCTCCCAAAGCTTGCTAAAAAATGGTGAGAAATTGGTTTGGTTCGTGGATAAAATGTTTATAAACTTTTTGCCCAGCCCCTGGAAATCCTTCATCGCGTTCGCGACCTCACACACGCGAACGCGAAGAGCAAAATTCCCTAGGCCCTCTTTTACTCTTCGCGAACGCGAAGCCCGTCCCGTGAACGCGATGCTTTAGCTGACTCCCCTACGCGAATGCGGCTAGTGCCTCGCGAACGCGAAGGCCAAAAACTCCTGAGCCTCAATTCCTTATACGCGTTCGCGTCTCATCCCTCGCGAACGGGATGCACACCCAGCTATCCCTCCGCGAACGCGGAACCATACCTCGCGAACGCGATGACCAATCACCCAATGCCTACGCGAACGCAGCCAAGACCACGCGAACGTGAAGGCTTAATTTTTCCTGCACTGCTTCTGCAGTTTTCTGCAGAATTTCATAAGTCCAAACTTCCCGAAAAATCATCCGAAATCACCCCCAGGGCCCCGAGACCCCAACCAAAAACATCAACCTACTCCAAAACATCATACGAACTTGTTTCAATCATCAAAACACGTCCATTAACACAAAAATCATCAAATCTCGACGGATTCAAGCCTAAGTTTAACAAAAACTTCCGAATCACACATTCAATCAAAAACCCAACCAAATGACGTCCGAATGACCTGAAAATTTGCAAACATATCCTAAATCACCTAACAAAGATACTGCAACTCTCGGAATTTCATTTTGACCCTCAGATCAAAATCTCACCTACCAACCGGAATTCGCCAAAATTCCAACTTCGCCAATTGAAGCCTATTTCTACACCGGACCTCCAAATTCGATTCCGATCGCACTCCTAAGTCACAAATCATCCCCCGAAGCTAACCGAACCACCGGAATTCACATCCGAGCTCTCTAACCACATAGTCAACTTTCGGTTGACTTTTCTAAAATAAGCTTTCTTCTAAGAGGCTATGTGTCTCATTTTCAACTAAAACCAATTCAATTACACCCGATCAAATCCAATACTGATATTGAAACATGAATCAACACAATAAGGGAAAAACGGGGCGGTAACTCACGTGACGACAGGTCGGGTCGTCACAGGGGTATATCTCACATCACAATGGGTACCCACGCTCACTGGGGGTGCGCAGACTCCTGGAGGGGCCCTTTACGGTCGAAGCGTAATATCAAGCCATCTCGTGGCATCATACACAGGCTCTCGACCTCATATCAATATCAAACCACCTCGTGGCGCACAAGATCAGGCCCTCAGCCTTATTATCATAATCAATATATCACTATTGCGGCATACAGTCCGACCCAAAAGTATCCTCACAATACAGGCACTCGGCCTACTCAGTCAGAATCTCATAAGCCTCTCGGGCATCAGTAAAATATGTAGCTCAGCTCAAATATCTTTGAAAATATCAATTAATGTGTTTAAAATAGAATAACATAACTGAGTTTTTAAAATAGTGAAAATATAGCATGACAGAGCCCAAGTATGAAATCAAACAGTGAGGAAAATATGATTAACAATCCCCTAAGGGTTTAAACAGTTGGCACGAAGCCCAAAGTATAATAATATCAAACAATTAGCTGCCCATTATACAGAAAAATAGTCACTCGGGATGGACTAAGTCGCAATCCCCAACGGTGCACGATCCCACGCTCCTCATCTAGCATGTGTTTCACCTCAATATAGCACGACGTTGTGCAACCCGGGATTTCATATCCTCAGAACAACATTTAAAATCATTACTCACCTCAATTCGGCCCGAAATCTAGTTGGGAAAATACATTAAACCATCTCTAAACTTGGCTGAGATTATTAGTATCCTCCCCGAACTATGCCCGATCTTAATTACCCCCTTCAACTTGGTCTTTTGAGGGCCATTACCCCCTTAGACGATGATGTGGCAAAAAGTGTTGGTGCACTCGCCTGCCACATGGATTTTTCTGTCTATGTGGCATTTTTTTGAAAAATAAATTTTTTTTACATTTTTAAGAATATTACTTTGTTAGATAATTTTTTTGAATAATTTTTTTAATAAAACTTGGATATAACTACATTATTTAGGCTAAATATTTTCATTTGGCCAAAAATAATTAAATTTTAGTTAATCTTTTTTTGAATTTGACTTGGAAATAAAGATTTATAAAATTAAAATAAATAGTCAAGACATCAAAAAAGTTATAAAAAATATATAGTTAAAATAAATAGTCATTGTATCAAAAGAAGAAATAAAAAGAGTGTACAATTGCACTTGTAATTTCTTGCAATTGTACACTCTTTTTATTTCTTCTTTTGATGCAATGACTATTTATTTCAAATGGACATTTTTATTTTTTTAGGTAAAATATGTATTAAAAAAGAAAAAGAAATAGAGCACCGTAATTTAGAGCGATATAAAAAATTATAGCCAAAACAATTAATTTCAAACTATGTATTTTTTATAACTTTTTGAATGCCTTGAATATTTATTTTAATTGTATAAATCTTTATTTTCAAGTCAAATTAAAAAAAAGGTTAACTAAACTTTATTATTTTTGTCAAAATAAAAATATTTAACCTAAATAATGTAGTTCTATCCAAGTTTTATTATAAATTATATTCGAAAAAAATTATCTAAAAAGTAATATTCTTAAAAAGGTAAATTTTTTTTATAAAAAAAAATGCCACATAGACAGAAAAATCCACGTGGCATGTGAGTGCACCCACACTTTTTGCCACATCAGCGTCTAGGGGGTAAATGCTCTCAAAAGGCCAAGTTGAGGGGGGTAATTAAGATCGAACATAGTTTAGGGAGGATACTAATAATCTGAGCCAAGTTTAGGGGTGGTTTAAAGTATTTTGCTTGCAATGCCTTTGCCACTCGAAATCGGCCTCCAAATCTAACCAAAATCAGTATATTATCATCAGCATACGCTAAAGGAACAAAGCCCAAGCAAAAATTATCAAATTACATTAAAAATCTCGAGTCCTACCATACCAAAATTACTAAATTTCGTTAACAATTCGACGAGACTCACAAAATCTGACAACCCATTCAACCACGAGTCCAACCATCCCAAAATTACTAAATTTCGTTAATAATTCGGCCTCCAAATCTTATTTTCAAATTCCTAGGTCCAAATCCCCCAATTTACACCTCAAAAACATGTAATCTAGTCGGATTATTCGATGACAATTCAATATTATGGAGTAGAAATGATTACAAGTGACTTACCTCAAGATTTCCCATGATTTCTTGCTCAAAAATCGCCCCAAGCCATGTTCTTTCACCAAAGAAACGTGAAAATGAGCAAAAAAAAAAACTAGAACAACATTAATAAATCTGATTCTGGTCGCTAAAAGCCATTTCCGGTCGCTAAAAGTGGTCCAATCTGGTTGCTAAAGGTGCACACCAGATCTGATGCACCAACAGTCTTTAATTTCACTAAAAAGGCTCTAACTCCATCATACGAACTCGGAATTTGATGATTCTTATTCCTATGAGTCACAAATAATAATACAAACATAGTCCTTCAATCGAAACTCAATTCGGAGCTCATTTACTCAGTGCGATACCTATTTCGCTCATCAAACAATTAACTCATGATTCGCGTCAAAAACCCAATTGCGACTTGATGAAATTAGACCAAAATTTCCAGATCACTCCTATAATTCATTATCAAAATTTCAGAAGTCTCGAAATCAAATTTCAATCTCTATAACTAAAAATAGATATTCGGATCATTACATGTTTATGCTCAAAACGGCAAAATCTTCTAAAAGCTCTTCCAAAACTTATCCGAGCCTCATGGGACCCCAACCAAATATTCCAACACACCCCATAAAATCATTAGAACTTGTTCCAACCTTCAAAATGCTCAAAACAATATCAAAATATCGAATCACCCTCGGATTCAAGTCTAAGAATTCCAAAACTTCCGAATTCTGAATTTGATCAAAAAGTCTATCAAACCTCGTCCGAATGACCTAAAATTTTGCACACACGCCACAAATGACACAATAGACCTACTACAATTTTCGGAATTCTATTCCGACCCCTATATCAAAATCTCACATATCAACCGAAAAATGCCAAAATTCTAATTTCGCCAATTCTAGCCTAAATCTACTCCGGACCTCCAAAACACATTCTGATCACCCTCCTAAGTCCCAAATAACCTAACAGAGCTAACCAAATTATAAAAATTCTAATCCAAGATCATATGCTGACAAGTGAAAACTTGGTCAAACCTTTCAAAATTTTAAGCTTCAAAGTGAGAACTGTTCTTCCAAATTCATTCCGATCATCCTGAAAACCAAAACCGATGATTTAAATAAGTCATAATATATCACACGAGGTTATTCATGCCCAATAACTAGTAAGCAAAGTACAAAAGCTCAAAACGACCGGTTGGATAGTTACAGTACTAGTTATGCTTATTTGTCATTTTTGTTTGATCCATATATTAGAAACCAAGTTCTTTTGTGTTTCATCATTTTTTTAATTAATAAATTTTTGAGGCAAGTGCAACAAGTTAACTCGATGAATTATGGGTTCACATTTTCAACATTTTCACTTAATACCATCTTTTTTGTAAATGAGCGGGTTCAATACCATGACGTGTGGCTTAATGTACATATCACGTGTTACACTCTCACTACTAGATCAAGGCCTTATAAGGCTTTTTTGTTTTTGATTATTATATGGATTTTATTAAAGAAGTTTAAGGGTATTTTAATATATTTTAATTTTAAACCACCAATTTTCTTGAGTCGTCCTCGATTGACGATCAACAATTAATTACAGACCACTATCCCACGAACGTGCTATTCAACCAGTTCATTCACGTTTGCTAACTAGATTACACATTCACTGCCTTTAATTTTCTTGTTCTTGTTATCTTATCTCTATTGACTCTATAAAATTTGATTGAGAATTTCAGGGGTGAACAAGTTGCTCAAGTGGACGCTAGTAAAACCTTTATTTAGGTCCTCAAAATTTTGAGGTACCAATTTTTTTTAATTGTGGACTATGTGATTTTATTTTAGTTTAGACATTATTAAAGTTTGAAAAAAAATTGAAAAGAAAAAGAAAGAAAGAAATATTGTCCACTCTTTAAGAGTAAAATATTTTAGAACTTTGAATTAAGCTACTAAATTTTTATATTAGTAACTATAATTTTTTACGATAATATCAAAGATACAAATAACAACAACAACCCAGTAAAATCTCACTAGTGGGGTTTAGGGAGGGTAGTTAGAATTAAGCTACTAAATTTTCATATTAGTAACTATAATTTTTTTACGATAATATCAAAGATACAAACAACAACAACAACCCAGTAAAATCTCACTAGTGGGGTTTAGGGAGGGTAGTGTGTACGAAGACCTTACCCCTACCCTAAAGGAGTAGAGAGAAAAATAATATCAAAGATAATATATTACAAATACATGCCTAATATCTTATTTATTTAAATTAATCCCTACTAATATCAAAGATAATATATTACAAATACATGCCTAATATCTTTTTTTATTTAAATTATTCCCTACTAATATAAATAAATAAAAAATACAAAAAATTATATTAAAAAAATGATTGTCTACTCTTTGACAGTAGAATATTTTAGAACTTTGAATTAAATTAGTTATATTTTTATATTAGTAATATGGGTTTTACAATAATATCAAAGGTAATATATTGCAAATATATTCTTAACATCTTATTTAAATTACCTCTTACTAATATGAATAATAATACTACTATGTGAAGTTAAAATCTTGTCATTTAATAATATTATACTATAGAGAACAAGTACGAAAAAAATAGCAACACTAACTTTAGATGTTTTCTTTTTCCTCTTCGTTTTGACCTTCTCCTTCTCTTACTTTATTCACCGATGCTTCTTGCTTATCTCCTTCACCCACTTCCTTTGATTCTTCTTTTTCCTACTTGTCCTCTTTCTTCTATATTTTTTCTTCCTATATAGTTTTATGTATTTCAATCACATCATTAAAAAATAAAATAATATTTCAGTCGCATAAGAAGTTACCTATTTGGCATTAGTTCCATTTTTTCATTAGTAGTAGGATTGCATTTTTTATTGTTCTAGATTCTTCCAGAATGTGGTGGAACAAACCTCAAAAACATCAATCGGTAGTTCATCGAGTTAGTTACAATAATGGCAACCTCTCCCTATAGCATCAGCTAACAAGAGCGCGATGTCTACCTTTGCTCCATAAGTGTAACGACCAGATCAGTCGTTTTTGGAATTACGCATCGATCCCCTATTAACTATTTTCTCCAAGTTTATTTATGCTATTTTGATTTGTCGGGATGCTCGGTTATGAGTTTCAGAGAGTTTTGGAACACTTAGTCCCTAAATGAGAGCTTAAGTATTGGAAGATGGACTGTAGTCGGAATAGTGTGAAGATGGCCTCAGAATGGAATCTGATGGTTCTGTAAGCTTCGTTAGGTGATTTTGGGCTTGGAAGCGCGGTCGGATTGTGTTTTGGAGGTCCCTAGCTAATTTAGGCTTAAAATGTTGCTCGAATTTTGAAGTTTCCGGTTCGATAGTGAGATTTTGATCTGAGGGTCGGAATGGAATTCTGAGAGTTGTAATAGTTTCGTTATGTCATTTGGGACGTGTGTGCAAAATTTCAGGCCATTCGGACGAGGTTTGATAGATGTTTTAATCGAAAGTGTGTTTTTAGAGTTTTGAGATTCTTAAGGTTGAACCCGATGGAAAATAGGTGTTTTGGTGTTGTTTGTAGCGTTCCGAAGGTTGGAACAAGTTTAAACAGTGTTGAGGGTTATGTTGGTGCTTTTGGTTGAGGTCCCGGGGACTCGGGTGTATTTCAGATGCTCAACGAGGCATTTTAGAATTTAGAAAATTGCAGAAAACCTGTTAGTTGATATCCTTCTTCGTGTTCGCGTTTAACCTATCACGTTCGCGAAGCTTTGCCTTCTTCCTTCTTCGCATTCGCATCCAAGCCCTCGCGTTCGTGTAGTATAATTTGGCGCTGAGGGTCTGTGACTATTTTCCTCATCGCGTTTGCGTCCTACATCACGCGTTCAAGGTAGCTTGGCATGTTCACTCTTCGCGTTCGCGTACAGTATCACGCGTTCGCGAAGAGCAATTTCTGGGCCACAATATTTTCCTCTTCCGCGTTCGTGAGATTTCATCTGCGTTCGCGAAGCACATTTGAGTAGCTTTCTATTTTCTTCTTCGTGAACGCGAGACTTCCTCCGCGTTCGCGATGCATTTAATACCTGGGTAGATATAAAATTTCAAAAACGAGGGTTTAGCCATTTTTATCAAAACTCAAGCTTGGGAGCTCGGATTTGACCGAGATTTTAAGGGATTTTCAAAGATATCAATTGGGTAATGATTCTAAACTTCATTTTGCTTGTAACCCATTAATCTAAGCATGAATTCCTTCCTTAATTTCGAATTTTGAATGAAAATTGGGGGAAAAGTTCTTAGACCTTTAATTGAGGATTTGAGGGGTCATTTGGGCTTCGATTTCAGTGTTCTTGGTATGTATGAACACGTAAGAGTACGAGGTTTCTGAAAATATAAATTTTTCCTGATTCCGAGATGTTGGCCTGAGGGGCATTTTGGTTATTTTATATAATTCCGCGTATTAGCTCAGAATTTAATTGTAGAATCAGTTACTTGAAGTGTTATTTACATTATGAAATTGAATTGAATAGATTTGGGCCATTTGGAGTCGAGTACTCATGGCAAGAACGTGGTTTATAGTTGATTTTGAGCCGGTTCGAGGTAAGGATCTTGCCTAACCTTGTGTGGGGGACTTCCCCTTAGGATTTGAGTCTTTTCTGTTGATTGTAATCCGAGTATGCGAGGTGACGAGTGCGTAATCGGACTTATTTGTGGAAACTTGGACTTTTAGGATTCTTGGGTCTTATATTCACTGAGTATGAAGTTATTCTTGATATGATTGAATTCCATATTAATAGTTTCACCTATACATGTTTTACTTGGAATTAATTGCTTTATGGTTCATTCTTATTGCCTAATTGACTCTTACTATTGCTTAACTGAAGATCTTTCCTCTATTGTCGCGTTTTCTTTCATAACTTCTTATTTTTATTAGAAATCATTATCATCACCCATGCAATTATTTAGTCTTAATTGAAATTGTTGAATATCCTTCGTAACCTGCCCAACCTTTAAAAGAAGAGTAGATATTCTATGTTTAATTGGTATTTCCTTATTTGAAATTTACATGACTCTTGTTAACTCCCTTATTGTTGAACTACATGCTATAAGTTTGTTGCTTCATATTATTTTCTCCCTTGTTGAGTTGTCCTTATTACGTTTGGCATTCTCTATTGTGGTTATTCCTTGTGAGCTAGTTTTACCGTCCCCTAGTGAACGAAAGATTCTTGAGTTGATTCATTTGTTGTGCTTTATATATATTGTCATTGTTGTTGTTGTACTTGGGGTGCTGATGCACGAGGTTTTTGCCGTGCGGTTACTGATATTATGATGCACGAGTTTTCTGCCGTGCGGTTGTTGTTGTGGGGTCGCACGAGGTTTCTGCCGTCCTATTGCTACTATTGATATATTGCACATGCGGCGTAACAAGATGGGATATGTATATATGCTTATATGTAGTATGCGTATGTGGTGAAATAAGGTGGGAACATTATGATGCACGTGTGGCAAAACAAAGCGGGCACTTATTATGTTCTTATTTGCACACGTGGCGGAACAAGGTGGGTTATGTCAGATGTTAATTGTGAGTATTTATAATGGCCTGAAGGCATTTCTGTATGTTCAAATGTTGTGATTATGGTACCTTTACCTATATGAACTTTGTCTCATGAAAGTTGTGAGGTGAGTTGTCAGTATGACCGTAAGACTGATAGGGGCACGAGATGCCAGTTGATAGATTTCAGGTACTGGGACTTGTGAGTTGTAGTTGTCCGACATTCAGTAATTCGTGGTGATTGTTGGATAGGACCTGATGTGAACACCGTCGTAGGATCTGAGTTATTATTTTATTTTCCCTTTACTGTATTGTGACTTTAGGATTTGGGATGAGTTTTTGCCCGTTCTTATGTGTCATCATTTTTAATATTTTCGTTGTTACTTGCTGCTCTATTCCCTTATTGTGATGGTAGTATTGTTGGCCATTTCGTACAGTCTTTATATGAATCTATATCATGTTCCATTGTTCCTATCTTTGCACTATTTATTAGACCGGTAGATGTCTCGACTGTTCCTCGTCCCTACTCCACCGAGATTAGTCTTGATACTTACTGGGCACCACCGTGTTGTGCTCATACTACTCTTCTGCACATTTTTGTTGTGCAGATCCAGGTATTTTCCACTTAGTTCTATCATCCTTGAGAGGAGGCATTCTGTAGAGACTTCGAGGTATATCTGCTACGTCTGCAGACTGAGGAGTCCCTTTCTATCTTCTGTAATAAGTAAAGCCCTTTGAGTATTATCCCTTGTTTAGATATTTCCGGAGTTAGAGCTTCTTATGTACCTCATAGCTTGTGATTTGTGAAATTTCGGGTTTTAGGTATTTTGTTAGCTTCGAGAGTTGTTATTGTATGTGCCAAGCGGCACCTTAAACACTATTTATTTTTATTATTCCGGTATTTCTTCCGCAATTATTGTTTATATTCCTTATTATTAGGCTTACCTAGTCCTAGAGACTAGGTGCCGTCGCGATGGTTCACGGAGGGCGAACCGGGGTCGTGACAAGTTGGTATCAGAGCTCTAGGTTCATAGGAGTCACGAATCACAAGTTGGTTTATTAGAGTCTCGTGGATCGGTACAGAGACGTCTGTACTTATCTGCGAGAGGCTATGTAATCGTTAGGAAAATTCTACTTCATTTGATTTCCCTGTCGTGCGAGATTTTTGACATCACAATTCTAAACCTCTGTCTTCTACTCTCTCACAGATGGTGAAGACACATACTACCCTAGATGATCAGGCACCCGCGCCACCTACTGCAACCGTCAGAGGCCGGGGTCGAGGTAGAGATCGAGGACGCACACGTGGTGCAGCGAGAGCACCTGCACGAGTTTCCGCCGAGGCACCACCAGTAGAACCAGCCGGAGTCCAGGCACCTAACATGCCTACTGCTACTACTACTCCATCCCTTTAAGAGACTTTGGCACAGTTCTTGAGCATGTACACCACTTTGGCTCAGGCAGGGTTGCTTCCCCTTGCTGCAGCCACATCCCAGGCCAGGTGAGGAGCACAGATTCCCACCGCCCGCACTCCTGAGCAGTGAGTGCATGTCTAGAAGGTCTCTGAGATTATTCCTATGCAGCCTGTAGTCCGAAATCAGCCCGAGGGCAGGGCAGCAGCTTTCGAGGAGGAGCAACTGAGGCTTGAGAGGTTCAAGAAGTACAAGCCTCTTGTATTCAGCGGTCTAGCATCGGAGGATGCTCTGGGATTTCTAGATGAGCGTTACCGCATTCTCCGTACCATGGGTATATCAGAATCGAGTGGGTTTTTTTTCACCACCTTCTAGATTTGAGGAGCCGCCTATCAGTGGTGGCGTGCTTATGAGTTAGACAGTCCGGATGAGGCTACTTCACTGACTTGGATCTAGTTTTCAGATATGTTCCTGAGAGAGTCTGTCCCTCAGAGCCTCAGGGACGCATGGCGCGCTGAGTTTGAGCATTTGTGCTAGGGTACTATGACCGTCTCAGAGTACGTTGTCCGTTACACCAGCTTGTCTAGACATGCCCCAACCTTGGTTTCTATTGTTCGTGAGAAGGTTCACCAGTTTATTGAGGGACTTATTCCCAGCATCAGGTCTAGCATGGCTCGTGAGTTGGAGATGGATATTACTTATCAACAGGTGGTGAGAATTGCTAGGAGGATAGAGGGTATACATTCTAGGGAGAGAGAGAGGACATACGGGGTCATGAGAGAGAGGGCAGACAAGATCAGGAGAGAGAGTTTGAGGAGGCGAGGAGACCTCATAGACCGGGGATATATGTTGGTCCTTATTTTGGAGGCAGGGTACGTCATGGTAGAGGTTTTGTGGGTTAGCCAATTCAGTTCACGCTTCAGGCTTTGCATGGTGACTCAGGTGTTCATGGGTCTCGGAGTACTCGTACCGCACAGTTCCCAACGCCTCGTCAGCAGAGAGGGTGCTTTGAGTATGGAGATACTAGCCACACGGTGAGAGATTGTCCCAGACTTCAGACCGATATGTCAAAGCGAGGTATTCAGGTGAGTATAGGGCACCTAAGAGGGGGAGGCCCAACCCGTTGATGTTTTTCATATAGTCGGCTTAAGGCTGTTATGCCAGGTGATGTCATTTAGGTATGCCTCAGTTTGTTATAAAGGAGCACCATCCGTAGTTCATTATAGTCCTACTTATCGGGATGAGTTCCCCTATTTTGTTACTCCCTTTATTAGTGTGTTTCATGATTTGCACTATGTTTATGTGATTATCCTATTGGGAGGTTCTATGAGTGATATCGTGTCTATCGTCTATTTCTAGCCGTTGTCGGGAGTTATGAGACTAGTAGTAAAATTCCTGTTGTCCGTTTCGGTAGGTTTGATGTGATTTCTGAGTATCATTGGTTGCGAGCTGTGATTTCTTATGCTCCACTTGTGTGGGAGCCAGTCCGTGTTGTAATTTTGTCTACGGAATTGATCTAGTGTATCTACATGGCTTGAGGTGTACCCTACTTGTGATTCAGAGTTGAGGGCGGGACCCTCGTTATTTCATATGAATTGATGTGTTGAGACTAGGCTGTGTACCGCGAGGAGAGTTATATCAGTATAAGATCCTTGGGATTCTTTTTCGTTAGATTGTTTTGTAGATTAGTGTTGATAGAAAATCAGTGCTTGTCTGACTTGTTTGATAGTTCCCTTATGTGTTTCCCTTCCCATATTCAGTCATTTTCGTTCTGTGCTTCTTGAGTTTTAGTTTTTGGGGTGTGTGCCCATTGGTATTAGCTAAGATTAGGTTATTCTGGTGTTTAGTCATGTGGTTTTCATGGTTATTGTATCATCGCCAATGTTGTGGAGGTTTGAGAAGAGTTCCTATTGAATATGCGGCTTATGGCCGATGCGGATTTGATCTTAGGCAAGTATTGCTATCAGAAATGTTATTGTGGGCATATGTGTGATGTGTCATGTTGTGTGGTTGTACCCTGTGGGTGTTGGCATGAATTGAAGTAGCTGGTCGAGACTGATACCAGGTATGGATTTAAAAATCGGGTCTTTTGGAAATGGATGGAAGGTGAAAATTCTGGTTCTAAGGTTTATTGGTATTGCTAGAAAGGCTAAATTTCAGTTGAGATGCGTCATCCGGCTTATGTGGATTGGGGTGACTTGGGATCACACGCGGATGTATGTTGGAAGTGTGCATTCAGTGACTTGAGGACTTCGAGGCAAATCTTAGCACGTTCGAGGACGAACATTGGTTTTAAGAGGGGGAGGATGTAACGACCCGACCGGCCATTTTTGGAATTTACGCCCCAATCCCCTATTAACTGCTTTCCCCCAAGTTTATTTCTGCTATTTTGATTTGCCGGGATGCTCGGTTATGAGTTTCGGAGAGTTTTGGAACACTTAGTCCCTAAATGAGAGCTTAAGTATTGGAAGATGGACCGTAGTCAGAATAGTGTGAAGACGGCCTCAGAATGGAAATTTGATGATTCTGTTAGCTTCGTTAGGTGATTTAGGGGTTAGAAGCGAGGTCGGATTGTGTTTTAGAGGTCCGTAGATAATTTAGGCTTGAAATGCCGAAATGTCAAATTTTGAAGTTTCCGGTTCGATAGTGAGATTTTGATTCGAGGGTTGGAATGAAATTCTGAGAGTCACAGTAGTTCCGTTATGTCATTTAGGACATGTGTGCAAAATTTCAGGCCATTCAGACGAGGTTTGATAGACTGTTTGATTGAAAGTGTGTTTTTAGAGTTTTGAGATTCTTAAGGTTGAATCCGATGGGAAATAGGTGTTTTGGTGTTGTTTGTAGAGTTCCGAAGGTTGGGACAAGTTTGAACAATGTTTAGGGTTATGTTGGTGCTTTTGGTTGAGGTCCCGGGGGCCTCGGGTGTGTTTCAGATGCTCAATGGGGCATTTTTGAACATAGAAAATTGCAGAAAATCTATCAGCTGATATCCTTCTTCGCGTTCGCGTTTAACCTATCGCATTCGCAAAGCTTTGCCTTCTTTCTTTTTCGTGCTCACATCCAAGCCCTCGAGTTCGTGTAGTATAATTTGGCACTGAGGGCTGTGACTATTTTCCTCATCGCGTTCGCGTCCTACATCACGCGTTCGCGTAGCTTGGCATGTTTACTCTTCGCGTTCGCGTACAGTATCACGCGTTTGCGAAGAGCAATTTCTGGGCTACAATATTTTCTTCTTCCGCATTCGCTAGATTTCATGTGCATTCGTGAAGCATATTTGAGCAACCTTCATTTTTCTTCTTCGCGAACGCGAGACTTCCTCCGCTTTCGCGATGCATTAAATACCTGGGCAGATATAAAATTTCAAAAATGAGGGTTTAGCCATTTTTATCAAAATTCAAGCTTGGGAACTCGGATTTGATAGATATTTTTAGGGATTTTCAGAGATATCTATTGAGTAACGATTCTAAACTCCATTTTGCTTGTAACTCATTAATCTAAGCATGAATTCCTTCCTTAATTTCGGATTTTGAATGAAAATTGGGGGAAAAGTTCTTAGAACTTTAATTAAGGATTTGAGGGGTCATTTGGGCTTCAATTTTAGTGTTCTTGGTATGTATGAACTCGTGAGAGTACGAGATTTCTGAAAATATAAATTTCGCCCGATTCCGAGATGTTGGCCTGAGGGGTATTTTGGTCATTTTACATAATTCCACTTATTAGCTTAGAATTTTATTGTATAATCAGTTACTTGAAGTGTTATTTACATTATGAAATTGAATTGAATATATTTGGGCCATTTGGAGTCGAGTACTCGTGGCAAGAACGTGGTTTCTAGTTGATTTTGAGCCGGTTCGAGGTAAGTATCTTGCCTAACCTTGTGTGGGGGACTTCCCCTTAGGATTTGAGTCTTCTTTGTTGATTGTAATCCTAGTACGCGAGGTAGCGAGTGCGTGTTCAAACTTATGTGTAGAAACTTGACATTTTAGTATTCTTAGGTTCTTATATTCACTGAGTATGAAGTTGTTCTTGATATGATTGAATTCCATATTACTAGTTTCACTTATACATGTTTTACTTGGAATTAATTGCATTATGGTTCATTCTTATTTCCTAATTGAATCTTACTATTGCTTAACTGAATATCTTTCCTCTATTGTCGCGTTATCTTTCATAACTGCTTGTTTTTATTGGAAATCATTATCATCACCCATATAATTATTTAGTCTTAATTGAAATTGGTGTATATCCTTCGTAACTTGCCCAACCTTTAAAAGAAGAGTAGATATTCTATGTTTAGTTGATGTTTCCTTATTTGAAATTTACTTAACTCTTGTTAACTCCCTTATTGTTGGGGTTGTTGCTTTATATTATTTTCTCCCTTGTTGAGTTGTCCTTATTACATTTGGCATTCTCTATTGTGGTTATTCCTTGTGAGCTAGTTTTACCGTCCCCTGGTGAACGAAAGATTCTTGAGTTGATTCATTTGTTGTGCTTTATATATATTGCCATTATTACTGTTGTACTTGGGGTGCTGATGCATGAGGTTTCTGCCGTGCGGTTACTGATATTGTGATGCACGAGGTTTATGCCATGCGGTTGTTGGTGTGGGGTCGCACGAGGTTTCTGACGTGCTATTGCTACTATTGATATGTTTCACATGCGGCGTAACAAGGCGGGATATGTATATATACTTATATGTGGGTTGAGCATGTGGCGAAATAAGGTGGGAACATTATGATGCACGTGTGGCGAGACAAGGCAGACACTTATTATGTTATTATTTGCACACGTGGCGGAATAAGGTGGGCTATGTAAGGGGTTGATTGTGAGTATTTGTGATGGCCTGAGGGCATTTCTGTATGTTCAAATGTTATGATTATGGTACGTTTACCCATATGAACTTTGTCTCGTGGAAGTTGTGAGGTGAGTTGTCAGTATGACCGTAAGACTGATGGGGGCACGGGATGCTAGTTGATAGGTTTCAGGTACTGGGACTCGTGAGTTGTAATTGTCCGAGATTCAGTAATTCATGGTGATTGTTGGATAGGACCTGGTGTGAACACCGTCGTAGGATCTGAGTTATTGTTTTGTTTTCCCTTTACTGTATTGTGACTTTAGGATTTGGGATGAGTTTTTGCACATTCTTATGTGTCATCATTCTTAATATTTTCATTGTTACTTGCTACTCTCTTCCCTTATTGTGATGGTAATATTGTTCGCCATTTCATACAGTCTTTATATGAATATATATCATGTTCCGCTGTTCCTATGTTGCACTGTTTATTAGACCGGTAGGTGTCTTGACTATTCCTCGTCACTACTCCACCGAGGTTAGTCTTGATACTTACTGGGCACCGCCGTGGTGTGCTCATACTACTCTTCTGCACATTTTTGTTGTGCAGATCCAGGTATTTTCCACTCAGTTCTATCATCCTTGGGAGGAGGCGTTATGTAGAGACTTCGAGGTATATCTGCTACGTCCACAGACCGAGGAGTCCCTTTCTATCTTCTGTAATAAGTAAAGCCCTTTGAGTATTATCCCTTGTTTAGATATTTCCAGAGTTATAGCTTCTTATGTACCTCATAGCTTGTGATTTGTGAGATTCTAGATTTTGGGAATTTTGTTAGCTTCGAAAATTGTTATTGTATGTGCCAAGTGGCACCTTAAATACTGTTTATTTTTATTATTCCGGTTTTAGTTATTTCTTCTGCAATTATTGTTTATATTCCGCATTGTTAGGCTTACCTAGTCATAGAGACTAGGTGCCCTCACGATGGTTTACGGAGGGTGAATCGAGGTCGTGACAATAAGTATCTCATAAATATCAGTCGGCAGTTCATCATGAACGTATGAAATAAGTGAAAAATTACTATTTGCTTTAAGAAGAACAAAACCATTGATGCACATATTTCTGTAATACCAAATTTAAGATATCAGATAACTATAGAAGGCAAAGTCCTAAATCCAAAGTGTCACGACCCGGATTTCATACCTTTGGAGTCATGATGGAGCCTACTAATGCGAGCTAGGCAAGCCAATTAATAACACAACTTACCATTTTACCCATTTTATATTCATTAATAATTTCAAAGTAATAGCATTAAAATGATGGAAGTTAACATAAGCGGAAGAAAAACAACAACTATCTGAAAATAAATACCTAGTACAACTGTTTGAGTTTCGACTACCCAGAACTGGTGTCACAGTTTCACAAACGGTCTAAGAATACTACAAATAAAGGGCCTGAAGAAATTAATACAACACTGTCTCTAGAAATGTATGAAAGAAACAGGAATAGTAGATATAAGGGGACGCCAAGGCCGGCGGGCGCCTACAGGACTACCTCAGGTCGCTTGGTGATCAAGAATCAGCATCACACTGCAGTCCAAAGTCCACAACACTGGGGTCTGCACAAAGGAGTATAGAGTGTAGTATCAACACAACCGACCCCATGTGCTGGTAAGTGCCTAGCCTAACCCCGGCAAAGTAGTGACGAGGCTAGGACCAGACCACCAAATGAACCTGTGCAATTATATAATATATAGTGGAAAATAAAGAAGAAATAAACAAGTAAGGATGGGAGGGGGAAACATGCTTCGGGGAATGACAGGTAGAAGCAGAATATAAGACCCACGGTCATGCTCGACACCAACGTACAAATACTCGTCACCATACCTATACGTCGTACTCAAACAAGAAACAAATAGCAAATAGGACACAACTCCTAATCCCTCAAGCTAAAGTTAGACCAAACATTTACCTCAATGCCTCGAACACAACTCAAGTCTCAATTATGGATTTACCCCTTGATTCCACCACCAATCCGCTCGAATCTAGTCACAAGTTACTTAATTACATCAATAAACGCTAAATGAATCAATTTGAATGCATAAAAATGAATTTCCCAAAGTTTTGCCCAAAAAGTCAAAAATCGCCCCCGGCCCACATGGTCAAAACCGGAGGTTCTACCCAAAACACCCAATCTCCCCTATGAAAATCTTTGATTTTAGGTTGAAATCATGTTAAAAGATGTTAGAGATTGAAGGAAATGAGTAAAAACTAACTTACAATCGATTTGGAAGAAGAGTTCTTCTTGGAAAATCGCCCAAAGGAGTTTGTGTTTTGGAACGATGTTAAAAATGGTTTAAAATCGGCTAAGTATAAAAAAAATGCAGGTCTCAGTTATGGAAAATGCGAATAGGGGTTCGCAATTGCGAACCCCGACCTGCTGATGTGGGAATTGCAAAATATTGTTCGCATTTGCGAACACTTTGAAAATCCCGGACTTTCGCAATTGCAATAAAAAATGTCGCATTTGCGACTGGCCCTTCTTCGCATTTGCGAACCACTTGGTCGTATTTGCGATCAAGCCTGCACAGTCCCTTTCTCGCATTTGCGATGCATGGCTCGCATTTGCGAGAGTGGCTTCGCAAATGCGAAGCCTGTAGATCAGAAATACCAGAAATTTTTTAAAGTTCAAAAATGCACCCGAGGCCTATCCATAACTCACCTGAGCCCTCGGGGCTCCAAATCAAATATATACTCAATCTCAAAAATATCCTACGGACTTATCCGTGCGATCAAATCTCCAAAATAACATCGTATACATCGAATTAAACCTCAAAATCCATGAATTCTTTCAAACTTCTTAAAACATCAAATTTTCCATTTAATGTCCGAATCACATCAAACGACATCCGTTTTCAACCAAACTTTACAAAAATGACTTAAACCATATATAAGACTTGTACCGGGCGCTGGAACCAAAATACGGGCCCGATACCATCGTGTTCTAATCAGATTTCATTTCAAATTTCCTTAAACAATTTCAGAAAATAATTTTACTTAAAAATTCATTTCTCCGACTTGGGATCTCGGAATTCGATTCCGGGCATACAGCCAAGTCCCATATTTTCCTACGGACCCTCCAGGACCGTCAAATCACGGGTCTGGGTCCATTTACCCAAAACATTGACCGAAGTCAAATTAACTCATATTATAATCAAAACTTATCATTTTTCATATTTAAGCTTTTCGGCTACGTGCCCGGACTGCGCACGCAAATCGAGGCGACTCTAAATGAGGTTTTCAAGGCCTTGGAGACATAGAATTTAATTTAAAAAAGTGATAACCATTTGGGTCTTCACATTCTCCACCTCTAAAATAATCGTTCGTCCTCGAACGGACATAAGAAGGAAGTACCTGAGTCGGGAAAAAGATGGGGATAACGGCTCCGCATAACGGAATCAGACTCCCAGGTCGATGCCTCAGGAGGCTGACCTCTCCACTGAACACGAACATAAGGAAAACTCTTTGACCTCAACTGATGAAACTTCTGGTCTAGAATAGCCATCGGCTCCTCCTCATAAGACAAATCCTTGTCCAACTGGACAGTGCTGAAATCTAACACGTAGGATGGATCGCCGTGATACCTCCGAAGCATGGACACATGAAACACTGGATGCACGGCTGATAAGCTCGGCGGCAATGCAAATCTATAAGCGACCTCTCCCACTCGATCAAGAATCTCAAATGGACCGATGAATCTAGGGCTAAGCTTGCCCTTTTTCCCAAATCTCATCACGCCCTTCATAGGCGACACTCAGAGCAATACCTGCTCACCGATTATAAAACCCACATCTCGAACCTTGCGTTCTGCATAACTCTTTTGCCTGGACTGAGCTGTACGAAGCCTATCCTGAATGATCCTGACCTTGTCCAAGGCTTCCTGAACCCGATCCGTACCCAACAACCAAGCCTCTCCCGGCTCAAACCATCCAACTGGAGACCGACACCGCCTACCATATAAAGCCTCATAAGGAGCCATCTGGATACTCGACCGGTAGCTGTTGTTGTAGGCAAACTCTGCTAAAGGCAAAAACTGATCCCACGAGCCTCCAAAGTCAATAACACAAGCTTGGAGCATATCCTTCACAATCTGGATAGTCCGCTCAGACTGCCCGTCCATCTGGGGATGAAATGTTGTGCTCAATTCAACCCGTGTGCCCAACTCTCGTTGAACTGCTCTCTAGAAACACGAGGTAAACTGCATACCCCGGTCCAAAATGATAGATACGGGCACACCATGAAGGCGAACAATCTCCCGAATATAGATCTCAGGATACGGGCACACCAGAAGAATAAGAGATTGCCACAGGAAGGAAATGTGCTGACTTGGTCAGCCTATCAAAAATGATCCATACTGCGTCAAACTTCTTCCGAGTCTGCGGGAGTCCAGTAACAAAGTCCATAGTGATCCGCTCCCACTTCCACTCGGGAAGCTCAATCCTCTGAAATAAACCGACAGGCCTTTGATGCTCGTACTTAAACACCGAACCACATAAGCAATGATATCCTTCTTCATTCTACGCCACCAGTAATGCTTCTGGAAATCCTGATACATCTTCGTGGCGCCCGGATGAATAGAGTACCGAGAGCTATGGGCCTCCTCTAAAATCAACTCTCAGAGCCCATCACATTGGGCATATAAACTCGACCTTGCAATCTCAAAACTCCATCATCATCTAAGGTAACCTGCCTGGCACATCCGCGCTGCACCGTGTCTCTAAGCATACAAATGGGGATCATCATACTGTCAATCACGGATACGCTCTAATAATGAAGAACGAGCGACCGTGTAAGCTTAACATATGACTGGGCTTAGAAACATCCAGTCTCACGAACTGATTGGCTAAAGCCTAAACATCCAAAGGAAGCGGTCTCTCACCAACCGAAATATAAGCAAGACTGCCCATACTGGCTGACTTTCTACTCAAAGCATCGGCCACCACATTGGCCTTTCCCGGATGATATAGAATGGGGATATCATAATTTTTCAACAACTCCAATTACTTTCTCTGCCTCAAATTCAACTCCTTTTGCTTGAACAAATACTGAAGACTCTTGTAATCCGTGAACACCTCGCATGCTATGCCATACAGATAATGCCTCCAAATCTTTAATGCGTGAACTATGGTTGCTAACTCCAAATCATGAACCAGATAGTTCTTCTCCTTAATCTTCAACTGCCGCGAAGCATAGGCAATGAACTTGCCATCCTGCATCAACACTGCTCCAAGTCCAACACGAGATGCATCACAATAAATTGTATAAGGCCCTGAACCTGTGGGCAAAACCAACACCGGTGCCATAGTCAGAGTTGCCTTGAGCTTTTGAAAGCTCGCCTCACACTCCTCTGACTATCTGAACTGGGCACCCTTCTGGGTCAACCTGGTCATCGGGGCTGCAATAGATGAAAACCCCTCCACGAACCGACGATAGTAGCCTGCCAATCCCAAGAAACTCCGAATCTCTGTAGCTGATGCTGGTCTAGGATAGTTCTTGACTGCCTCAATCTTCTTCGGATAAACCTGAATACCCTCTGCTGACACCACATGATCCATAAATGCAACCGAACTCAACCAGAACTCACACTTGGAAAACTTTGCATATAACTGACTATCCCTCAGAGTCTGAAGAACAACTCTAAGGTGCTGCTCGTGTTCCTCCTGGTTGAGGGAATATATCAATATATCATCAATGAAGACTATCATGAGCGAATCCAAATAAGTCCTGGACACTCGATTCATCAAGTCCACAAAAGCTGCTGGGGCATTTGTCAACCCAAATGACATAACCAAGAACTCATAATGCCCGTACCGAGTGTGGAAAGGTGTCTTAGGGACATCAGATGCCCTAATCCTCAACTGATTGTAGCCAGATATCAAGTAAATCTTGGAAAATACCTTGGCACCCTAAAGCTGATCGAACAAATCATCAATCCTTGGCAGCGAATACTTATTCTTGATTGTTACCTTGTTCAATTGCCAGTAATCAATACACATTCTCATTGACCCATCCTTCTTTTTGACAAATAATACCGGCGCACCCCAAGGCGAAACATTCTGTTCCTTTAACTCTTTCAACTCAGGTGGGTCCATACGATACGGCGAGATAGATATGGGCTGAGTGCCCGGAGCCAAATCAATGCAAAAGTCAATATCCCTGTCGGGTGGCATACCCGGCAGGTCTGAAGGAAAAACATCAGTAAACTCATGAACAACGGGCACAGAATCACTAGAAGGAACCTCAGCGCTCGAATCACGAACATATGCTAAATAAGCCAAACACCCCTTCTCGACCATACGCCGAGCCTTCACATACGAGATAACACTATGGGTAGAATGACCATGAGTCCCTCTCTACTCTAAACGAGGTAAACCCGATAAGGCTAAGGTTACAGTCTTGGCATGACAGTCCAAGATAGCATGGTAAGGTGATAACAGTCCTTCCCCAATAGAACACCGAAATCATCCATGTCTAGAGGAAGCAAATCTACACGAGTCTCGAATCCTCTAATCACCACTATACAAGAACGATGGACTCGATCGACCACAATAGAATCACCCACCGGTGTAGACACATAAACAGAAGCACTCAAAGAATCACTAGGCATGACCAGATATGGCACAAAGTAAAACTGAAGCTTCTCTACCACAAACCAGAACAATACATGCACCTCCACCTCTAGCATCTCTACCTCCACCTCTAATACCTCTACCCCCTTCTAATATCTCTCTCTGAGTGATATGGAGAAACTTCTCCAAAAATAGCTGCGTGAACTGCTCCCAAGTCGAAGCTAGCGATCCGGTTAGTCTAGCCAAGCAATAATCTCTCCACCAAGTCTTGGCGGATCCAAATAAGAGAAAAGTGGAAAAATCGACCCCATTGGTCTCAACTATCCCCATGTTCCTGCGAACCTCATGACAAATGTCTAGATAATCCTGGGGATCCTCATTAGATGCACCGCCGAAAGTAGTGAATAGCTTGGTGAAACTTATCCAACCTCCGCAAAGCCTCCGAAGATGTAGCTGATCTATCACTGGTCTGTGCTGTTGCTCGACTGAAGAAGCGGTACATGACCTCGCCATTCGAAAAAGAACAAGAGTAGAGGTTTCAACTTAGCATTGAGAGGACAAAATCTCACGAGAGATAAGAATAAAAGTGAAACTTTTCCTAACTCCATAGCCCGTGGGGGATAAATACAGACGTCTCCGTACCGATCCCGCAGACTCTACTAAGCTTGTCTGTGAACTGTGAAACTCATGTAACCTAGAGTTCTGATACCAACTTGTCACGACCCGGATTTCCCACCCTCGGAGTCGTGATGGCGCATACTAATGCGAGCTAGGCAAGCCAATTAATAACACAACTTACATTTCTACCCATTTTATATTCATTAACAATTTCGAAGTAATAGCATTAAGCTGGCGAAAGTTAACATAAGCAGAAGAAAAACAACAACTATCTGAATATAAATACCTAGTACAACTGTTTGAGTTTTGACTACCCATAACTGGTGTCACAGTTTCACAAACGGTCTAAGAATACTACAAGTAAAGGGCCTGAAGAAATAAATACAACACTATCTCTAGAAATGTATGAAAGAAACATGAATAGTAGATAGAAGGAGATGCCAAGGCCTACGGACGCCTGCAGGACTACCTTGGGTTGCCTGATGATCAAGAATCAGCATCACACTGCGGTCCAAAGTCCACAACACTGGGGTCTGCACAAAAGAGTGCAGAGTGTAGTATCAACACAATCGACCCCATGTGCTGGTAAGTGCCTAGCCTAACCCCGGCGAAGTAGTCACGAGGTTAGGACCATACCACCAAATAAACCTGTGCAATTATATAATATACAGCGGAAAATAAAGCAGAAATAAATAAGGATGGGAGGGGAAAACATGCTTCGGGGAATGACTGGTAGAAGCAGAACATCAAGAGAACTATAAAGGAATCAAAATTCCAACCACTAACAAGAATAAGAAAAAAAAGGCAGATTTCACTTTCTTTTCACATCTTGTTGCAGGCGTGCAACTGCATCCCATTTCCTGTATCTCGTGGCAGGTGTGCCACCCGCTCCCATTTCATTATACCTCGTGGTAGGTGTACCACCCGCTCCCATTTCATTATACCTCGTTGTAGGCGTACCACCCGCTCCCATTTTATTATATCTCGTGGTAGGCGTACCACCCGCTCCCATTTCATTATATTATGTGGTAGGCGTACCACCCGCTCCCATTTCATTATATCATGTGGTAGGAGTACCACCCACTCCCATTTTATTATATCTTGTATTATGCGTACCACCCGCTCCCATTTCATTATATCTCGTGGTAGGCGTACCACCCGCTCCCATTTTATTATATTTCATGGTAGGCATGCCACCTGCTCCCATTTCATTTTATCTTGTGGTAGGCGTACCACCCGCTCCCATTTCATTATATCTTGTGGTAGGCGTACCACCCGCTCCCATATACAAGCTAGCAATAATCACAAGGAATCCCGGCATGGGAAACAATATTATCAACAAATATCCTGGTAAGGCGACAATGATATTTCAATGCTATCCTGGCAAGGGAGAAACAACTATAACCAAACTTGTCAAAAAATCTAACTACCTCAGCTATAACCAAACATGTTATGACACCTAACTACCCAGCTATAACCAAACTTGTTACAACACCTAACTATCTCCGCTATACTAAACTTATTACAACACCTAACTACCTCAGCTACAACTCAACAATAGCCCTCTCCCATATACAAGCTAGCAATATTCACAAGGAATCCCGGCAAGGGAAACAATATTATCAACAAATATCCTGGTAAGGCGACAATGATATTTCAACGATATTCCGGAAAGGGAGAAACATCTATAACCAAACTCGTCACAACATCTAACTACCTCAACTATAACCAAACATGTTACGACACCTAACTACTCAGCTATAACCAAACTTGTTACGACACCTAACTATCTTCGCTATACTAAACTTGTTACAACACCTAACTACCTCAGCTACAACTCACCAATAGCCCGGCAAGGGGCAACATAATAATCTCTTCCCTTTCTCACTTTTACTTTACAACTCGAACCAATGCTCTAGAGTTTCAATTATCACTTATACTGTCACCATTCGTTATACAACTGGAGCCAACGCTCCTCAATGTTCATAAGTCACAATTCTTTCCACAACTTTACACAACAAATAGAAATGTTCACCAAGGCATGAATAATACAACGAAATCATGGAAATCACAATATAAGATCCACGATCATACTCGACACCAACGTATAGATACTCGTCACCATGCCTATACATCGTACACAACAAGAAACAAATAGCAAATAGTACACAACTCCTAATCCCTCAAGCTAAGGTTAGACCAAACACTTACCTCGATGCCTTGAACACAACTCAAGTCTCAATTATGGCTTTATCCCTTGAATCCACCACCAATCCGCTCGAATCTAGTCACAAGTTACTTAATTACATTAATAAACGCTAAGTGAATCAATTTGAATGCATAAAAATGACTTTCCCAAAGTTTTGCCCAAAAAGTCAAAAATCGCCCCGGGCCCACATGGTCAAAACCCGAGGTTCAAACCAAAACCCGATTACCCATTCCCCCATGAAC
Organism: Nicotiana glauca; assembly: GCA_026770625.1. Lineage (NCBI taxonomy): Eukaryota > Viridiplantae > Streptophyta > Magnoliopsida > Solanales > Solanaceae > Nicotiana > Nicotiana glauca. The sequence continues at coordinate 59,531 of MU721728.1, forward strand.
CCAAATATATAATTTGTTTTGAAATTGGACCTCAAATTGAGGTCCAAATCCCTAATTTTTTGAAAAACCTAGGTTCTACCCAAAATACCCAATTTTCCCTATGAAAATCTTTGATTTTAGGTTGAAATTATGTTAAAAGATGTTAGTGATTGAAGAAAATGAGTAAAAACTAACTTACAATCGATTTGGAAGAAGAGTTGTTCTTGGAAAATCGCTCAAAGGAGTTTGTGTTTTGAAAAGATGTTAAAAATAGTTTAAAATCGGCTAAGTATAAAAAAATGTAGGTCTCAATTATGGGAAATGTGAACAGGGTTCGCAATTAATGTGGGAATTGTGAAATATTGTTCGCATTTGCGAGCACTTTGAAAATCCCGTACTTTTGCAATTGCGATAAAAAATATCGCATTTGCGAACAACTTGGTCACATTTGCGATCGGGCCTGCACAGTCCCCTTCTCGCATTTGCGATGCATGGCTCGCATTTGCGAGACTGGCTTCGCAAATGCAAAGCCTGCATATGAGAAATACCAGAAATTTTTCAAAGTTCAAAAATCCACCCGAGGCCTATCCAAAACTCACCCGAGCCCTCGGGGCTCAAAACCAAATATATGCACAACCTCAAAAATCTCATACGAACTTATCGGTGCGATCAAATCGCCAAAATAACATCATATACATCAAATTAAATCTCAAAATCCATGAATTCTTTCAAATTTCTTAAAACATCAAATTTTCCATTTAATGTCCGAATCATATTAAACGGCATCCGTTTTCAACCAAACTTTACAGAAATGACTTAAACCATATATAAGACTTGTACCGGCACCGAAACCAAAATACGAGCCTGATTTTCTAATCAATTTTCGTTTCAAATTTCCTTAAACAATTTTCGAAAACAATTTTACTTAAAAATTCATTTCTCGGGCTTGGGATCTCGGAATTCGATTCCAGGCATACGCCCAATTCCCGTGTTTTCCTACGGACCCTCCAGGACCGTCAAATCACGGGTCTAGGTCCGTTTACCCAGAATGTTGACCGAAGTCAAATTAACTCATATTATAATCAAAACTTATCATTTTTAACAAATTTTCATATTAATGCTTTCCGGCTACGCGCCCAGACTGCGCACGCAAATCGAGGCGACTCTAAATGAGGTTTTCAAGGCCTCGGAGACACAGAATTTAATTTAAAACAAGTGATGATCGTTTGGATTATCACACAAAGTATATGACATGGAGAAGAAGAGATGGCCACTAGTGGCCAATAAACAAATTAAGCTAGAAGTTTAGTTTCTCTATTGCTATTTGTTACGCCCCCTATTTTTTCCCATACGGTCAATAATGATAGTAGCAATAAGCCACGAGCTTGGCAAGCCTCTATTTAAAAACAAAAACTTTAATCAATAATTATACCTCGATTCTATATTAATTACCATTAAATATATTAAAGCAAGCGAAAGTTGTGGAAAACCTAGATGATAAGAGCACGGGCAGAAGCTTGTGGGAAAACAAGAAATACCACTGCGTTCAAGATTGATTTCAAGTTGACCTTTTGGAAAAACAGAAAACTCTTTGATTCAAGTGGGACAAAGGAACTTGATAACAATGAACAATGCACAAAACCCAAGGAAAATATGAAAATGAACATTGTTGAGAACTTGTGAAGACTATGTTATTAAAGATCACATTCACCAATCATTAAACTTGAATTATGAAGTCAAATGTAACCAACCAAAACAGTTCCAAGGTTGAAAATTGCCCTATGGAAATCAAACTGCAGCAGGATTGCCGCACGGAGCTGCAGTTCACAAGACACAAAAAGTACATATAAACATAAATTGAAAATCAAATGCATCAGATATATATTTATAAATTCCACCATATTAATAGACCTGAAATGATATTTACAAATACATTTTCTTATAAAGAACTCGAGTACCTTATTAATTGTTGTTTTCACAATTGATTGCGTCTCTCTGGTAGGAACAATCGCACTCAGTTCTTAAATGCATTTTTCATATTGCAAGTCAGATTATAGTTCACATTAATATTCAGTGCAAAATTCTAGAATTTGTACAAAAGTTGTTGTGCCAAATTATTATTATTATTTTTAATTTCAGAATTGCTTGTCCATGCTAATATGACTTAGAGTAGGGGCGTCAAATGGGCGGGTGGGTTGGACGGGCTTTGAACGGGTTAAAATGAGCTGAAGTCAATAAATAATAAGCGGGTCATGGTTCAATGACCCGCCCAAAAGTTGCTGGGACTGAGATGGGTTGAAGTTTGGGTCATAGCCCAATCCGCCCAACTCTTACATGTTCGGGGACTTTACATAACTGTCACAGTTTAAAAGAAATATAACAAATTTTTAGCATGAAATTCAATATTACATTATGGCAGGAAGATATTTATATTTGTAGCACACAGTTCCATTAAAATAGGAATATTAACTATTAATCCCTAAACTAAACATAAGAAATTTGAATGGAAAGTTAATAATTATTTGTACAAAAATTATGTCTTTTTTTCTCTCTTTATCTATTAGCTTTCCTTCTTTTTCTTTGCCTTCTTAGTTTTGTTTTCTACCGAAGCAAATATATTTTTTAAATTTATTCCATCCATTTTATTTTTAATTATCTTTCTTAATTTTTTTGTCTTACTTATTCTTCCTTTCTTATAAAGCTCTTATTTCGATAATAATATACGCTAATATATACAATACATATTTATAAAAATATACTTTGAATTAACACATATAAAATATACAAAATATATACATAAAAAATACATCTTCAATTAAGATGACACTTAGA
>MU721728.1:62945-93581 GCA_026770625.1 Nicotiana glauca
TATACATTAAAAATACCTCTTAAAATAAGATAGCATTTCACAAATAAATATATATAAATTATATACATAAATATACATTTTGAATTAAAGCGATACCTGATATATAGAGTATAAAAGATGTATAAATCAATACATCTTGATTTAGGTGACATTGAGATATGCAACAACTTTTCAAAATATGGAGTGAAGAAGATGAATGTTGTAAAGGGAAAATGAAGATGGACAAAAAAAAAGTATTTTCCATGATTAGTGAGTGAGTTAACTTATTAGATGTTGAGCTTAATTTTTATAATGTGCCATTAATGAAACAAAGTGCTCTTTATGGAATAAACAATAAATGATGTTATTTTTATAAATAATAGTTAAAAAAGGATCAAGCATATAAAAAACTCTTAATTAATTAATTAAGGAATAGTTACCTCCTATAATAAATGTTGATACCTTATTTATTTTAAATAAATATCCTTTTAAAAAATTATATTCCATAGATATCTTTTGATTTTTTATAGTCAAATATCTATTTATGGTTACCTCCTACCCTTAAGCCATAAAATAAGGTTTATATTATTTTTCTCTCTTATATCCCCTCAAATTTCTCCTATCCCCTACCCCATATTTATTCTCCCTCTCTGTCTCTACCCACCAATGCTAGATGATTATGTATAGATCAAAAGTTGGGTCGTATTTGACATTGCCAATGAAATTAATCTTGAACGATCTTTTTTCGTATTAGACAAGTGAAATGCAACCAATGGAGGCCTTGACAACTGATTGTGCCTTGTAGGAGACACCACCGCTGCAACTCAATGCCTTAATCAGCCCCCACATACCCTTCTTCTTCTCTTTGCCTCTAAGATATTTATCTCTAAGATTTTCTTCACCATTTTTTAATGGACCCGAGCTATCGCCTTCAATAAGGAGAAATTGGGCAGCGTCAGCACCGAAGAGGCGGGCTATTTCACGGCCAGTGGCGTGTCACATTCTCTGACGCAACATATCGGATCAATAAATACCTCTGTTATTTCGCTAATAATTATATGCTAATCGTCGGCAACCGGAGGCAACGGTGGCGGCGAGCAAGGATCGGATACTGATGCTGCTTCAACGAGACGATATTAGGGTTGTTCTTGAACAAAGACGACAGAGTTGGGGGCTGAGAACCTTGAATTTTCTTTTAATAATTTTGAATGTATCTCGCGGTATTTCCATGTAATTCATTGTATTCATTGTCTTTTTTCATTGTATTTTAATGTATCTCTCTGTATTCTATGTATTTCATTGTATTCATTGTCTTTTTTTCATTGTATTTCAATGTATCCCGCTGTATTCTATGTATTTTATTGTATTCACCGTCTTGCTATACTCCATGAATGTATTCATATATTTTTTTAATTAATATAATTTATTTATTCATATGTAATATATAATTTCTCTCAAGATTGCTATATTTTTGGGGTATTTTTCGGTTGAGAATCTTTTTTATAACTGGAAATACAAAATTTGTGTGTTATAATTGAGTTATATTAGGAGTCTATTATGTGAATTGATTAACTTTCCGTTTAAAAATAGTGTAATCCCCTGTTTCACACCGTAAAAACAGTCGAATATAATAATCTGTCCAGCTGTAATCTCATGTTTCACGCCATGAATACAGCCGAATACACTCGAATACAACAACTGATTAGCTGGACTTCCTGATTCACGCTTATTTTTGTTGTTGTATTCATGAATACAATAGCTTAAATACATCTAATACATCTTATAATAACAGAAAACGTATCTACAATCCGTAATATAGCAAATGGTATCTATAGATAGCTAATTACCACTAAAAGATAGTGCTTTATGAAAATTTCTCATTAATTAATATGTGTTGTTTTCTTATGAATTATTTAATTATCAAATAAGACTTTTTTTTCTCTTTTTATGAACATATATAACAGATCAAACAAAAAAGAATTATTGTAAAGATATTTTAGCAAAGTTTAAATCGCAATTGGTGGATTCGCATTCAATACATGCGACATATAATTCAAAAAGCCTGACTATGCATATTCAAGATAGACATCATTTTAGTCATTTTAGCAGTTCTAATTAATAGTACTTGAGAATAGGCATTAAGCTTTTTTAATATAATCCGTCTCGTGATGGCAGCAAATTTGGCCGTAATTCGTACCTTGTATAATAATACACAAAAAAGTAATACGTTGAAGAATTGGGACTAGACTTTAACCTCCTCGGAACTATTTGAGGATTAGATAAATTTCCTATATATTTACATCATAAGCCTCCTCAAAGAATTAGACATGCAAATATCTGTTAGAAATAAACAAATAAATAAATGTTTACCTCGAAAATACGAGTAAAAATTAATATTGATTTGTGGTTGTAAAGATATGTGATTTAGTTCAATACCGATTAATAATCAAGAAGTATAAGGTAGAAATGAAAGAGACAAGTGTATCAAACCAATGTTACTCAGCAGCAGTGACCTCGAGCTTAGTGACCCCGAGGTAGGCTTAGAATAATAAGAACAATTAAGTAATAAAAGTAAAGTAAGAACAATAGAGCTAAAGGACAATGCTGATTAACTGTAGGTGAAAAAAGGTAGAGAGTATATTCTTTGCTACATGATAAGATGATGTTACAAATGATTGTGGTCCCCTTTATATAATAGGGGAATCCCTATATAAGGTATATTTCTATTTACAGTAAGAAATATTCTTGGTACAATTGTCTAACCGCCTAATACGGATTCGTACAATCTTATTCCGGGATTTGCGCCATGATCTTGGGAATGTGACAGGAATCTAGCTCATTCTGTTACAAACCCATAACGGAACTATTTCGGGGTCGAGCACACATGACGTCGGTATTCCTCGAACTCCTATCTCCGGACTTTGCACTATGTCTTCTAGCTCGAGTCTGGTCCACCAGTTTCGAACTCGGCCTCGTCCGGGCTTGGACCTAGGACGAAACCTCGAGCCTATAACTCGGGGGCATATGATTTCTACTGTATACAGGCCCCCCGTTTCTTAGAATAAGATGATAAGAAACGATTTGAACCTCGATTTTCCCGAGCCTCTTATGATGTTGTCATGCCCGTGACTTTGGCGCTTGAAGTGATCAGAAATGTCATGTCAGCACACTTTCCCAAAACATCAAATGCGCGCCAGCACTAGTCAGCCAATAGCACTGCCAAATTTTGTGAGCTATAGCCCTTTCCTTCCACCGTGGGCCCGGATCACCTAATATTTGTCTGGGACACAAATACGACCTAAGGACCATTGTCACAGCCCCGCCATGACCATAATATATATTTTGGCATTTTACGGCCTTAAAATTGGAAATCCACCCTAGTCCCAAATTTTCGTGTGCTATAGCTCTTCCTTCCGCTCTGGGCCCGGACGGAGCCGGACACTGATCACCTAATATTTTTATCGGACAACAGTTATAACCCAAGGAACCATTGCCATAGCCCTGCCACGACCAAATTATATTTTTTGGTATTTTACGGCCATAAAATTGAAATTTCGCCTGAGTCCCATATTTTAGTGTGCTATAGCCCTTCCCTTCCGTCGTGGGCCTGGACGTAGACGGACCCGGATCGCTTAATATTTGTCTGGGACATCATATACGACATAAGGAACCATTATCACCACCTCTCCATGACCAAATTATATTTTTTGGCATTTTACGGCCATAAAACTGAAAATCCGTCTGAGTCCCAAATTTTCGTGTGATATAGCCCTTCCCTCTCGCCATGGACCCAGACAGAGCCGGACCCGAATCGCCAAATATTTGTTCGGGACATCATATACGACATAAGGAACCATTATCACCGCCTCGCCATAACGGTCGTCGCCTTTCTATAAATATGAGGCTACCCTGTTGAATAAAGAACTGTATTCATTTCATCTTCATTCACTTTGATTCTTTCCCTTATTTATTTCTTTAACTAATAATATGTTTCCATGGTTCGAACCTGCGACCTCCTGGTCACATGGTAGTAATTTTACCAGCTACGCCAAGGCTCCCCTTTTCAAAGTTTCGATTCGAAACAACGAGAGAAAGGCGCAGAATCCTTTCCGCATCAGAAAATATGCGAACTTCACCCTACCGCTCATCTCTCTTAACTTTAACATAGTGTGACACTTTATTCCTTTTTCTTTCTATGGAGTGGGGTAGCACTATTATCTACTAACTTTACATCCTACACCGGTACAACGTCCCAAGGATGAATATTCTTGGATTGTTGCTTGTGCATCTTGCAACATTTTTTGGTTTTTCTTGTGATAGAAGGTGAAGCTATATTTTCTTGTTTTCCCTTCGGGTCTTTTTCTTTTGCTGCTCTTTTTAACGGATTATGGATTGAAATTTCAACAGAATGCTCAATCCCAGCTGCTGAAAATATAGTTACATTTATCGAGGGTTTTTTGTCCTAAATTTATTCAAGAACACAAACATTTCCAAAGATCAAAATGGTGTTCCCAGGAAGGAGGTTCCCGAAGACGCCGCTCTCGGAGTCGTGGCCCTAAAAGTAGATTAGGTTCTTGGCTTTTGTTTTTTGCTTCTTTGTTCCTGTGTAAGAACCCTTTGTGGATGTTGTAAATATATTTTGTAACCATCTCTTGGGAATATAAAAGGATTTCTTTGCCTCATTTTTGGCTCGTGTTGAATTCCATTCCATCATTATTTGTGAAAAATTTGATTGTGTAACTTTTAGTGATTAGTCTAAATACCGGACTCAGGACATAATAAATTCTTAGGTTTTTAATCGATCTAAATAACACCCCTTAAGGTTTTTGTTAATCCTAGAGCTAAGATTAAATTAATTTGATGCGGGCTCGGGACATCGGGACTCCTGAGTTCAAGTTGAGTGAGAGCAAGGTCTCGAATTTGAAATAGAGTTGACCTTAGGCTTCGTAGATAATCACCGAGTGAGAATTTTCTCAAACTTGGGTAGCCCTTGGGATTAGTAGTCGATTGAACACTTTGCTCGAATTCGAAATAGGTCGATAAGAAATGAATTAATCTTCGGCGCCTTGATCCTGATGCCAATCTCGTGACGTCAGCAGCTGAAGTGACTGAAAGGTTGCTTTTTGTGCGGTTCCCAAAGTCATTAATTGGAGGCGACTGACGGTCGGCTTTTTGGCTTCCTTAGTATGCTCAAATGAACTCTATAAATAGATAAACTTCACAATCTTGAAAACTTTATTCTCATATTGTTCTCAAAGTCTCATTAGCTCTTTCAATTTGTCTGAATTCTCCCTTTTTTTCTATTAGCTCTTACTTCATTATCAATATTCTCCATTTTCTTGAATTTCCTCATTATAATGGCTAAGACCTCTTAATCGGTTCCCCAAAAAGAAAAAAGATTCTTTATCTTCTCGACCGACCAAGAGTAAACCTATAGTGCCCTCTCGTATTGAGGAGTACATTCCCCCACCATGTGAAATAACATCCATTTCAAGATCGATAAACCTGTATAGACACCAGGACGATGTGAACCCATGTCTCGATTTGTCTGTTTGATAACCAAGGACGAGCTCATGAAAGTAAAGGACTACAAGTGGGAGAACAAAGAAATAGTGATCCCTTCCCCCAGTGAGGATATCACTACATATAAAGCGGGTTACTTAAGCATGTATACCTACCCCTTCACGCTGGGCCCTACAATTCCAGCTCAGGGTCCCATAGATCCAGTTATTCTTGACTTTTGACAACGATACCGAGTGATGCTTGGCCAGATCTATCCTTCATTTTGGAAAATCATTTATTTGATCAGGTTCTTTTCGAGTCAGCTTGAGGGGATGCCTTTTACCCTCGACCATCTGATCGAACTATACAGTCCTCGACTTTATTGCAGTGGCTTGATAAAACTACAATGCCGATCCTTGAAATCTCTTCTCCTGTATTGATGAGGACAAATACCGAGGGTGGATGAGTTGGTTTGTCTGATTCAGGACCTTCGACCTAATTCCTGTTGATTGGATGTTGTTCCCCGAGGAGTGGAACATGAAACGTAAGTACATGGCAGGTTTATACCCTACTTTCTCTTCTTTTTCTTGCTTTATCCTTTCCCTTGATCTAACCCTTTTCGACACTGCAACTACTGCTTGGTTTCCTGGTGCGGTCCCGGACCTTCAAGGCTGGGTCCGAAAGCATGCTTCCATTTCCTCATATTCGGAGCGTTGCTAGCGAGATTTGGTCAAGGGCCGATGGGAGGCTAAAAAATATGGTGAGTTTTCTTGTTTGTTCACTTGTACTTCTTTAGTGGAATACTTACTTCATTTTAATACAGGTCTTAGAGACGCAGTTGCTATGCGGCCGGCCCCACCTGGTGAAAAAGAGATCCGAAACCTCCTAAAGAAAAGAAAAAATAAGGAGTCATCTGCAAATCCCTCGAAGCCAAGAAAAGCGCAACTCAAAAATCCAAGGCCGATATGGTGGCCTTATCTTCGAAAATGACCCAATGCCTTCGGGATCAGGAGGAAGAAGAAGATGACGACGACTGCATGTTCGTAGTTCGTAAAAAAGGAAACACCGGTGCTTCGAAGTCTGTCGAATCGGTGATGGTTGATGTGGTTCATTCTAGATCCGAAGAGATCACTGAGGGGAGTTCAAACAAAGTCCCCGAGCCATCGGGCAACAAAAAGGCACCTCGCCTAGGAGGCCATTTGGAGGGTAAGGCCGAGGGTCCCGACCCCAAGCCCCTTCAAATAGAAGAGAATACCCCGAGTGGATCACTTGGGGTAATCAATATGGATGACTCACCACCTGGTCCCGAGTTCTCCGAGGGGCAAATTCGAGATGCTTAGAATAGATCTTCTAAAGTGGGGGTGAGCCACGAAGGGCATGATATTTTTGGAGAATTCCTCACAGGGATTGAAGATGTACTCGACCCAGATGCCTCTTTCATCTTTGATGAGGCTCGTCGACTCATCAAATAAGTGAGTTTTCTATCCTTTAGAATTACACATACGCTTTGTCATTCTGACTCTAACTTTTTCCTTTTTTTATGAAGGTTGTGGTGCTTCATAATAGGGCATTTTCCAAATCTTGAGCTGATCTTGCCCGATGTGAGGCTAAGCTTAAGAAGATCTCGGAAGAGATGGACAGTCTTAAAACCCTCTATGTTAAGAAAAAGGAGGAAATCATCGATCTTCGGGCCGAATTAGCAAAGGCTTGCCAACAACGAACCGAGCTTACCGAAGAGGTAATACTCCATCTTAAGTTTTGTTGTGGACTTTCCGGATCGGTCTTCTAACATTTTTTCTTTGCTGTTTCAATAAAATAGGGAGCTGGTGGTGCAGCTTCGAGAAGAGCTCAAGATGAAGGAGGCCGAGACCCTAGGGCGGAGGCAAGGTATGGACATTCTTGCCTCCGAGAAAGAAAATCTTCGGGAGCAGTTGGCTTCACTAGAATGTTAGCTTCAAAGTTCGAATGAGGAGAGCCCGGCTCGAGGCCGCGAAATTGAGGAGCTTAAAGCTAAGTCCGTTGTTGAGCTGACCAAGGCCAAATTTGATGCTGAGGCAATTATATCTTCGTATCAAGCCCACACTGATACGGCTAATGCTCGGGAAAGGGAGATCTCTTATGCGGCAGAAGTTAAACTATCAAGTGCACTTGACCATTCTAAGCGATAATCTTGGAGGGTGACCCTCGAGGAGGTACATGCTCATGGCTTTGATCTCTCAGTCGATATCGAAAGGGCGAAGATTTTGGAGGAAGAGGCTGTCGCTCTGCTTTCTGATGAGGATGAATCAACTAGTGGCTCCGAGAGTGGAGGAGACGAAGATGATGTCCCCGAGGGTGAGGTTCTCGAAGATTAGGCTCCTGAAGATGTAGATGCCGAAGATGTGACCCTTAAGTAGTTTTAGGTTTCCTTATTTTGTTTTTGTGAAAGTATCCCTTGTGTAAATATCTTTTGTAATCATCTTTTAGAAATACAAGAGGAACTTTTTATCTAATCTTTGACTTGTGCTGGATTTCATATTGTCTTTATTTATGGAATACTTCGTTTGTATAACTTGAATGATTGGTACGAGAATTGGTTTGTACTCGGGATATAATAAACTCTTAGATCTTTATCGATAGATATAATAATCCTCGATCTAAGTTTAAATCGATCCGATGTGAGCTCGGGATATCGTGACTCTTGAGTCCGGGTCAAGTGGGAACGGAGTCTCGAACTATAAGATTTTGGCCCTTAAGCCTTTCGAAGTTGGCCGTGGGCTCTTATATATCGGCCCTTAGGCTCTTTAAGTTGGCCCTTAGGCTATTTAAATTTTGCCAATTCGGCCTCTAGAATGGCTATATAATTTTTCCCTCATTTCGGCTAAAAGACTTAGTGAAAATTTAGTTATGCCTTATCATGTGTTTTTTGTGCCCGTTGGGTTTTTCGAAGGTTCGACGTATCGGGACATTGTTTGTGTACTGATAATCGAATACCTCTTGAGGTTTTATCGAGAGCTTATGTTATCGAAGCCTTTAAATTATTCAAGGGCTGAATTTATTGAAGCCCATTAATTATTGGGGGGCTAAATTTATCGAAGCCCATTATATTTTGCTTTTGCCGAGGGTATCCTAATTTAACCAATTTTTACAAAGTGTTTGAAGGCCTTTGATTTATAGCGGAAGTCGGAACGTATCGGGACATTGTTTGTGTACTGATAATCGAATACCTCTTGAGGTTTTATCGAGTGCTTATGTTATCAAATCTTTTAAATTATTCAAGGGCTTAATTTATCGAAGCACATTAATTATTCGGGGGCTGAATTTATCAAAGCCCATTATATTTTGCTTTTGCCGAGGGTAGCCTAATTTAACGAGTTTTTACAAAGTGTTTGAAGGCCTTTGATTTATAGCGGAAGTCGGACGTCTTCGAGCCGCATTATTTAGGCCGTAGCCTTTTACATAACTTTATTCATTAATATGGTTGTAGCCTATGGGTATGTCACTTGGACGTTTTTCCCGATAACTTTTCGAAGTTGTTTGAAAAGTTAGTCCCCGAGTATATTGGCCTTGGCCTTTGTTTCGAGGGGATGTCACTTTGAGGTATTATGAGTCCAAGTTTTTGATGACTCGGATGTATTAACTGTCGATGACAGTCCCCGAGTATTTCGGGGTGCTTTTATGCTTTGGTTCTTAAGCCGTTTCCCGTAGGATTATAAGTGTAGAGCTCGTATAATAGTAGACTTTTTTGAGACACAAATTGTTTTTGACATAAACAGAATGCTTCTTCAAGTAATTTGATACATGCGTACATGCTTTGCTATTGGGGCTCGACTATTCTATATGGACACGGTTCATCTAACCTTTGGCCCATTACAAAGTTTTCCTATCGAGGCCCTCTTAGGCTTGAAGTATTTTCCTTGAAAATATAACCTCCGAAGGTGATTCCACCCATTATTCAAGGTTGATTGAAAAGAGGCCTTGGATTCTGTTGAGTTCTTCTTAGGTAGCACATAATTGTTGCCTTATTAAAAATCTTGCCTGTAAAACCCATTTGGGACAAAATCCGATCTAAGGGAAAAAGAATATAACACATGCTTTAAACCTAAGGCCTTCGTGTAAAAAGGGTGTCTCCGAGATCGCATACCTTTGATAGCTTCGATCAAAAAATTGTAATAAGTTAGTTTTAAACCCAAATAGACAAAGGATAAAGTCATACCCTAGCAGTAGTATCATTTGAGTAATGATATGTTCCAATTGTTTGGAAGTTGTTCACCTTCCATTTTGCTAAGTTTGCAAGATACTTTATCGACAACTCTGAGGACTCGGTATGGCCCTTCCCAATTCGGGCCTAGTTTCCTTTCATTAGGATCTCGAGTATTGAAGGTGACCCTTCGTAGAACTAAGTCCCTGAATCCAAAGTGTCGAAGGTTGGTCCTCCTATTGTAGTATTGTTCGATAATTTGCTTTTGTGCGGCCGTCCGAACAAGCGCTGCCTCTCGCTTTTCATCTAATACCCCAAAGCTAGCATTCATGGCCTCGTGATTTAACTCTTCCGATGCATGTCGAAACTCGGCATTGGGTTCTCCGACCTCGACGGGGATGAGGGCCTCAGAGCCATATACTAGAAAACATGGGATGGCCCTCGTTCCTAACTCTGAAGGTACATTTCCCCGGGTTAAGCTTCATGTTGTATTTCCCCAAAATTGCGAATGTTTCTTGCAAGTGAACTAAGTGGTCCTCTACGCGCAAGGACTTAACCAACATATCATTAATATAGACTTCTATTGTTTTTCCTATTTATTCTTCGAACATTTTTTAATTAGGCGTTAGTATGTAGCTTATGCATTTTTTAGTCCGAAGGGCACTACGTTGTAACAATATGTTCCAAATTTAGTAATAAATGACATCTTTTCCTTGTCCTCCGAGTTCATCTGAATCTGGTTGTGCTCGGAGCAAGCATTAAGAAACATCGGGGTCTCGCTGCCTGCCGTGGTATCGATCATACGATCGATCTTTGGCAAGGGGAAAGAAGTTTACCTCCCGAATAGATCCTATTTTAAGAAGTTTGGTTACCTCATCTTTTATGAAAGCATGCTTTACCTTGGATTGAGGCCTCCTTTTTTGCTCCACCGGTTTGAAGCTAGGATGCTTAGCCGATGCGTGGTAATTTCCGATGGAATCCCTATCATATATGTTGCTCTGAATCCATCGAGGCTGGAGGCGGTGATTGCTATTTGGTCATCTGCTTACCTTTGGTGATCGATTTCTCTGAGGTTAATGGTTCTGGTATTGGCACCACTTCTTCAATCGCAAACATCTCTTTTGCAGCATGTTTCTCTCAGTAGACTATTTTTACTCCTCCCTCTGTTGGAAACTTCATCATTTGGTGAAGAGTTGAAGGCATTGCCCTCATGTTGTGTATCCATGGTCTCTCGAGGAGTGTGTTGTACCTTATATCACATTCGATGACATGGAAGTTGGTGTCTTGTATGATCCCGGCAACATTTACTGGCAAGATAATCTCTTCTTTTGTTGTTTCTCTTGCCATGTTGAAGCCATTGAGGACCCGGGATGCAGGTACAATCTAATCTTGTAGGTCGAGTTGCTCTACGAACCTCGATCTGATGATATTCACTGAGCTACCTGGATCCACTAAACACGTTTAACTTGAATTTTATTTAAAAGGATAGAGATTACTGGGGCATCGTTGTGGGGCTGAGATACGCCTTCTTCTTCTTTGTCGCCAAATGATAGGATGTCCTCGGGCACATAGCTCCGAGTCTATTTTTCTCTCATGATTGACACCTTGGTGCATTTGAAAACAGGTTGTTGATGGACATCGACTCCTCCAATGATCATGTGGATTACATGTTGTGGTTCTTCTTGCTCATTTCTCCTTGCATCTCTCTCCTTGAAGTGATTCTTAGCCCAATCACTTAGGAATTCTCGAAGGTGTCCCTCATTGAACAACCGAGCCAATACTTCCCTTAGCTGCCTGATCGCAGCCAACTCCACGCTACTAATAAGTAGGAGAAGAGGGTCGCAATAACTTTTACCTGATATGAGGGTCGGGATCGAATCCTCAGAGAGCTAGAAGGGAATTAGGGTATCTACTTAGAATAGAGTTGCGTGTGTATTCTTAGATGATCTTCTCTTCATTTTTGGGTTTTTTGATTATGAACTACTATTATCAAACTACCAAGTGAAACTATATTATGCTATAAGATAATTTCTAAAGTTGTATCTAATAGGAAGAAAGGCACTAGGGTCGTGACATCACCTAGGTAGCTAATTGACGGGTAGATATTACTAAGGTTCGATTGACATAATTGGGGCTTATGCTATAACCGTTGCTCAATTTTACCCACTCTCACACCTCTCAATAGAGAAAGTGATTTTGCCCAATTGACTCTCTCGAGACCAAATAGGTAGGCAAATTAGATCAAGCAACTAGGGTTCAAGTAGGGTGATTACTCTCTCGAGGTTTAACCCGTTAATTGGGACTATCATTTCTCATGTGTCTATCCCAATTCCTTGTTGGGTCAATTTTGGAGACTTAGAATCTCTTTCTCAAGAAGAGTCAAATCCACTAATCACAAATGAGTGTTTGCAACCACCAATTCATAGATTAAAAAATAAAATCAATCCAAATAGCAAACACCCATAGTCAATCTAACCCTAGATGGCAACACCCATCAATTACCCACACTAGGGTTGAGGCACAACCCTAGCTAATAGGTTTAGCTACTCATGCTTGAACAAGAAATGAAGAAATAGATGAAGAAGAAGACATATAACTAGATACTAAATTAAATTGTAAGAATCTATTGTTAATTTGAAGCTAAGATGCAAAAACTGGCTACAAAAGTTGTTCCCACGAGCGCAGCTCGGTTCTGAAAATAGTTAATGACCTAGAAATGGTAAAATGTTCTATTTATACTGAGCTGGAAAAACTGGATAAAAATACCCCTGCGGGGTTCAATGCGGGTCCGCACAAAACGGACCGCGGCCGTACAAGGCTCTTGAAATTCAAAATTTAGCTTTCTGAAGTTGGGCTCCGTAAGTTGCGTATAATGGACCGCGGACGCGGAGCTAGCTATCATGGTCCACACAATAACAATCGCAGACCGCATGGCTTGGTTTGGCATAATTCCAACTCTCTCATCTCTTATCCGCGGACCGCACAGAAAGGTAGTGCCGTCGCAGAGCCTTCATCGCGGGCTGCTAAAATTGAACCGCGGCCGCGTCGCCTTGAGCCTAGTTTGCCAACTCTCTGAATCTCCTAGTGCGGCCGCATACCACTTTGCGCGGTCTGCACTAGGCCTGCTTTCCTTCAGATTGCCTAGTCTTTGACACTTGAGCAGATTTCACTCCTTTTTTGAGCCGATCCTTGACATTTTGTCACTTTGTCGATCAAACCTGCAATCAAGCATACTTATGAGCCTTTTGGGACTATTTTGTAACAATTTATAATCAAAGCGTAAGCAAGAAGGAGCATAAAACATGGCAAAATCCCTAGTTATCAACTCCTACAAAGTTAAGCTTTTGCTTGTCCTCAAGCAAACAAAATAAGACCCACCCCTTAAGGGAAAATCCCAGTATTTTTAGCTATCCTAAAGTATCCTAAACAAGCATTAATTGGGACTAACAATTGCCCTCAATACGAATGAATCATTAACAACTTTTTACTTTTTAAAAACCATGGATCAAGTGTGACACAAGAGCATCAAGAGTTGACTCATTACATCGAAAAACTCTCTCAATTACTTTGGTCGCTGTGGAACCCAAACTCACACATCCTCAACTTTCCCTAAGCAAACCTCACCTTTTAGAGTATTGACACATAAACCGAGGTTAATGGGAATTCATTCATCTCTCTCAAGAAAAAGTCACAAGTCCCGCTCTAAGTACCATATGCTTGACCCTCATGTAAGTATACACTAATGCAGGAGTCATTCAACTCAAGATCATATAGGACTTTTGTGGAGTCAATGTGAAGGATTTTGGGTAAGGGTAGGACATGTTTTGTTCAAGTGGGTTCAATCTTCCCTTAAGCACTTCTTTTGATTTATTTGGCACAAATTTCTTGGCTCTTTGAGTCATTTCACTTCTTTCTAAGGGGTTAGAGATATACATTGTCACTCTTTCTTTTGCGTTTCAAACCATTTCACCTTTTTCAACTTTTCACGCCTTTCTTTCTTTGCTTTTCTTGAATCCCTTTTTATTCTTTTTCACATTGAGCATTCTTTTTGTCTTTTTCTTTCTGTTCTTTTTCATTACCTTTCCTTTTCTTCATTTTTTAGAGCCTCATACCACTTTGTTTTCATCCTCGTCTCTCCCACCCCAAAACTTATATTTTTGCCATGTGCTCAAGGAAATAACGGGTGCCAAGAGAGGGTATATTGTAGAACGGGTATAGGCTTGTAACATGGTTTTTGAAAGAAGAAGGTCTAGGGCTCAAAAGTGTTAACTAGGGATCATATCATTGGTAGGCTATGGAGTTGTTCAAAATGTCATTTTGGGTCAAGGAGAGCCTATAATCACTTCTCAAGTCAACTTCCACTCGGGATTTCGCCTCAACAAACATTCAGGACAAGTTCTAGACCATTGGCTCGGGACTTGGACTCGCAAATTTGATTTCTCACCACACACGCTAGGGGATTGCTAAAGACATCGAGTCGAGGGCCCATAACGACCTTAGATATGATTTGAGCACAAAATGGCCTCGAAAAATCACTTGATGATTATTGGCCAACGCAAGAGTCTCAAGGCCACAACTTTCACCATCCTAAACACAACATTTTGTCTTTGACCATGGGATAAAAGGCAAATGTGCTAGGCCCAAGTGAAGCTTTGCTTGAGGTACCCTTAACTATAAACTACCAAAAACAAAAGAAAATAAAAACGGACTCAAACCCTTAAGAAGGTTGTCACGCCATCTATCATTTGGAAGAGCCACCCGATTCACACAAACTCCACCCTTGGAAAGAACCGTGGCATTAAGAAAACCAAAGGCTTATTGAGAGTGCCAAAAACGAAACAAAAGGCTACGAGCCTATCTATGAAGCTAAAATAGAAAATAAAATAAATATTTACAATAAGGGATTAGAAAATACAACGGGGGATGAATATATAAAATAATTTAACTTTATATACATACCAAAAGAATGATAAAAAGTACGATAAAAGTAACTAAATGCAAGATTATATACAGACCAAGTGAAAATCAAAGAAAGCATAAAGTAAATCATCATGTATATTTACAGTCATCCAAGGATAAAAGTAGGGCACACCCCCTCAAATAAAAGCTGGGATTATCCCCAATGCCAACTAAAGCAAAAATAAGCACCACAAAGTAGTGAAAGGATATGAAGACTCCTTAAGCCTCGTCCGTCTGCATGGGAACATGAGTGGTCCTTGGGTCCTCGGTATGCTCGAGAACCTCAGACTGGTTCCCGGTCTCCTGCTGCTCAACTGTTGGGATCTGGGACTGGACCTGGACCTGCTGTCGATCTGGTACATCCTGTGGCTGATTGGAGGAAGCCTTCGATGGGTCTGTCAATAGGAGGATGGCATCATCTGCTCTCGGGATAGTCCTCTTCCTCTTAAGAGGACTTTGTGACTGCTCCTGAATGGTGGCTGCTGCTGGGACTGCTACTGGAGCTGGGTCCTCAAATAATAAATCTAAAGGCATCTGATCTGCCTTCAGTCTCTCTACATCTGCCCTAAGCTCCTTCATGGACTCCCTGGAAGCCCGTGTCTTGCGCAACTTCTTGTGCTCCTTATCAAGCTCTTTGAGAGCCTTGCCATGAGAAGCCACTGCCTTCACCAACTTGGCCTGGGTGCTTAGGATCTTCTCCTGGTTAGCAAGCAACTTCTTCAAAGCATCCTCAATAGACTGTGGTTCCTGAACTGGCGGAGGAGCTAACTGAGCTGCAATGGTGGAGGTCAAAGTGGAGAACTTTGATGGAGCAGTAAACATCCAGTTGTTCAATATCTAAAGTGTCTGGTGCAGTCTGTGGGCAATGATAGGATGGGCCCGGAAAGATGGAATCTTTGGGCCAACTGAGGTGGAAGGGCTTGGAGGCATATCAGCAGAATTGGAAGGTCCGGGAGGCGTGGCAACAACTGTGGAGGCAGGCTCGGTGGAGGCCTCTACCTCAACTGGCTCTTTAGACTGGCTAGTTGGGGCAGAAGCAGGAGGATTGTAGTTCTTGTCCTTGGGGTTGTCTGGCCCCCTTAAACTGTACCATGAAAAAGGAGCCACTTGTTTGGCTTTGACATCATATCTCTTCTTCTCCACCTCCAAGTCACGGAAATACATAGAGAGGGTGTTGGGAAAAGGGTAGTTCCGGTTAGATCCCACACCCACAAGAGAGATGATACGAGACATCACATTCCCTACGTTGATGGGGTAACCCGCCATGATTGATGCAATCAACACAGCCCGGGAGATAGGAAGAGCCTGGTCATATGTAGTAGGGTCTAGCCTACTGCAAATGAAAGTCTCCCAACCTTTAGCTTCAAAGTTCAGGGTCCCCCTCAAAATTTTAACCCCCACAGTCAACCACTTAGGCACTGTACCTGGGATTGCTAGGTACTGGGCTAACCATGGACGGACCTCCTCGCCTATCTCCAACTTTGCTAGATAGAGTGACTCATCTTCTTCATTGAAGCCCAAATAGCTATTCGGAGACTGCCCATCAAACAACATCTTCTTGTTTTGAACCTTGGTCACTTTGGAGCCTTTGATAATATGGGCTACATTACAATAGAACTCCCTGACCATGTATTTATCAGCATCAATACACTTCTCCATGAAAAACTCCCAACCCACTCTAGTTCTAAACTCCCTTTGCACACTAGGGTTGTGGGGTAGTAGGTCATTGTCATTGAAGCTTCTCTCCGATATCAAGTGTCTCACCGGCCACCACTTTGTAAATTTATAATAATCAACTTGGCTCACAAATCTGTCTTCCCACTCCCCAGGTCTTCTAGTTCGGGCAATGCCTCCAACCTGAGGCTCACCACCTTTACCACCTTGTACTGCTTCCTCATCTCCGCCTGTACTCTCCCCAGATAATGAAGCTGTGGGGGAGGTAAAGTCGTCCCCATTACATGCTTCCGACTCCTCAGAAGAATCAGAAACTACATTCCCGGCCTCTTGATAGTGGGTGATGCTAGAGGGGTATCAGTCAATTAGAAGTGGGTGGTGATGTGAGTTGGGATTGAGTTTGAGGAGATGTCCTGGCATGGCATGTACTCACTCCCCGAAGAATGGGAAGCAACTCTATTTGCAGCTTTTATCAACTTCCTGGTCTTTTTGATATTTTCCCAAGCTTGGGGAGTGAGCTTTACCACTCTCTTTCCTTTGCCCCCTCGGGAGGAACCACCTCTCCCGGGTTGTTGTGATCTTTTGATACCTCTTTGTTTAACCATCGTCTGCAAACACACGCATCTAATATTGTTAGTTTAAGCACAGGTAGTGAAACAGATGTAGAATGAATTGCAGAACAGAAGCTCAAAAGTTGCAGAAAATAGTTGGAGGAACAGGCCAGTGCGGACCGCACAAAATGGCCGTGCGGCCGCACTGAAGTCACCGCGGACCGTACAGGTGTGGCCGCGGTCCGCACATGTCTAAAGCCTCCCGAACATACTCTCTGAATCTCACTAGCACGGTCCGCACAAAATGGACTCACGACCGCGGTGGGGCAGCGCAGACCGCACAAAGTGCAATGCGGCCGCGCTGGCACAGGACAATCACTCAGAACATAAGCACCGCGGACCACACAAAAGTGACCGCGGTCCGTGAAGGGTGATCAATTAGGGCACTAATTTAGCGTTTCCAAATTTTTGCCAATTTATTCAAGTTTTTCACCTAATGTGACCCTACTCAATTTTACCCAATTAATAATACTCTTTAGGCGCACAAAAATGAACGGTTATACTAACCTATGCTAGCAACTAGAGAAAAATGGGAAGAAGAAGAAGCTATGAGCTATTGTAAATGAAACAAAAAACTAAAATTTAGCACAAAGATATGATTGAGATGTTACCAGATGAGTATATGTAATGCAAATAGTCACACCAAGCAAGAGATACGGTTAAACAGAGAGGATGAACAGTAAAGAGGAGCTCTAAGAGTTTAGGGCTCGAAAAGGGTAAATGGTGACCTCTGGGGTCTATTTATAGAAAACAGTAGGACCCATCCTTACTTACCAGCGTGGCCGCCCAAAATAGATCGCGGACCGCGCTGGGTTTATTCAGTAAAAACTTGAGAAGGCAACCTCCGCGGTCCGCACAAAAGCGACCGCGGCCGCGAAGGTCCACCGTGGTACGCACAAAATGTCATGAGGCCGCTGTGGCAAACTTTAGAGAGTTATCAATTCTTGCTCATACCAGTGCAGACCGCACAAAATGGACGTGCGGCCGTACTGGAAAACTTCAGAGACTCAATGCTTTTGCAATTACGTCCAGCACTGCATCAACTCAATCCCTACAATATCTAAAAACCAATTAGATCAAAAATCAATCTTAACTACCGAAAAAAAAATCAAAGAAAGCATGAAAAGAAAACACATGGGTTGCCCCCCAAGAAGCGCCTGATTTAACGTCGCGGCAGGATGCGGGTTACCATCATATCATTTGAAATGCACCACCTCCACCATATGTCTATCATCAGTCTTCCCAAGATAATGCTTGACCCGGTGACCATTCACCCTAAAGACTTCACCACTTTTGTTCTTCAAATCTAGAGCACCAAATAGGTTTACACATACAACTTCAAATGGCCCACTCCACTTTGATTTCAGCTTTCCGAGAAACAACCATAGATGGGAGTTGAATAAGAGGACCAAATCACCAACTTTGAGCTCATTTCTACGAGCATATTTGTCATGTAGGTACTTTATCTTGTCCTTATACAAGGATGAACTAGAGTATGCATGGAACCAAAATTCATCAAGTTCATTTAGTTGTTCAACACGAAGATTGGCTGCAACATCCCATTCAAGATTAAGCTTCCTCAAGGCCCACATAGCCTTATGCTCCAATTCCACTGGTAGGTGACATGATTTCTCAAACACCAACCGGTACGACGACATACCAATTGGGGTCTTGTGCGTGGTCCGGTAGGCCCATAGAGCATCATCTAACGTTTTGGACCAATCGGTCCTATTTGCATTGACAGTTTTGGACAGGATGCTCTTGATTTCTCTATTTGATACTTCAACTTGGCCACTTGATTGCGGATGGTAAGGTGTAGAGACTTTATGGTTGACACCATACTTGGAGATCAAGGTATCAAAAGCCCTATTACAAAAGTGCGATCCTCCATCACTAATGATTGCCCAGGGTGTACCAAACCTTGTGAAGATGTTCTTTTTAAGAAATACCACCACACTCCTAGCTTCATTATTAGGAAAGGCCACGACCTCAGTCCATTTTGACACATAGTCCACTGTTACAAGAATGTAAGTGTTCCCACACGAGCTAACAAAAGGGCCCATAAAATCAATACCCTAAACATCAAAGATATCAACTTCAAGAATTGTGTTAAGAGGCATTTCGTATTTCTTGGAAATCCCGCTCGCTCGTTGTCATTGATCACATCTTTTAACTAAATCACTCGCATCTTTAAATAAAGTCGGCCAACAGAAACCACAATTCAACACTTTCGAAGCCGTCCTCACCTTTCCATGATGACCACCATAGGGGGAGGAGTGACAAGCCTCCAAAATACTCAATTGTTCACCCTCCAGGACACACCTTCTAATCACACCATCCGTCCAAATCTTAAACAAGTACGGATCATCCCAATAAAAATCCAAACTATCCTGTTTGAGTATCTTCCTTTGGTTGGAAGAGAGCTCACACGGGACAATTCCAGTCACAATGAAATTGGGTATGTCCGTGAACCATAGCATGTCACACATTGACATTGAAAGAAGTTGCTCGTTGGGGAATGTATCATTTATCTCAAGGCCATCACATCGCCTCCCTTCTTCCTCCAACCGGGACAAATGGTCCGCAACCTGGTTCTCGCTTCACTTCTGGTCCACTATTTCTAAGTCGAATTCTTGAAGAAGTAACACCCATCTCATCAATCTTGCCATGGAATCTTCCTTGGTCATCAAATACCTAAGGGGGGCATGGTCGGTGTGCACAATTACCTTGGCCCCTATAAGATATGGCCTAAAATTCTCCATGGCAAATACAATGGCCAACAATTCCTTCTCCGTCACTGTGTAATTCCATTGAGCTTCATTCATAGTCTTACTTGCGTAGTACACGGGATGGAACATTTTGTTAACCCGTTGACCCAACACCGCCCCCACTGCAACGTCACTTGCATCGCACATTAGTTCAAAGGGCAAACTCCAATTAGGTACGGTAATGATAGGAGTGGTGGTCAACTTGTGCTTTAAAAGTTCAAAGGCATCTATGCATTTTTCATCAAAAACAAACTTAGAATCTTTCTCTAGCAACTTGTAAAAGGGATTCACAACCTTCAAGAAATCTTTGATAAACCACCGGTAGAACCCGGCATGCCCAAGGAAACTCCTCACCCCTTTGACAGAAGTGGTGGGAGGGAGCCTTGAAATTACCTCGATCTTAGCCTTGTGTAACTCAATCCCATGCTTAGAAATCTTGTGACCCAACACTATACCTTCTTCAACCATAAAATGACATTTTCCCCAATTGAGAACGAGATTAGTTTCTTCACATCGGGCCAAGACTCTATCCAAATTTACCAAACATTCTTCAAAGGAATCACCAACCACACTAAAATCATCCATAAAGACCTCCAATATGTCTCCCAGCATGTCGGTGAAAATAGCCATCATGCAACGTTGGAAGGTCGCCGGAGCATTGCACAACCTGAATGGCATCCAGGAGAAAGCAAATGTACCATATGGGCATGTAAAAGTGGTCTTCTCTTGGTCCTCCGGGGCAACTAATATTTGATTGTAGCCCAAATACCCATCCAAAAAAGCAATATAAAGTCGCCCCGCAAGGCGATCAAGTATTTGATCAAGGAATGGCAAGGGAAAATGATCCTTGCGGGTCACTTTATTTAGCTTCCGGTAGTCCATGCAAACTCTCCACCCGGTGATGGTTCGAGTGGGGATAAGCTCATTGTTGTCATTTGTCACCACGGTCATCCCACCTTTCTTCGGTACACATTGCACTGGAGAAGTTCATGAGCTATCGGAGATTGGATACACCACACCCACATCAAGCCACTTGATCACTTCTTTCTTTACCACTTCTTGCATTGCTTCATTTAGCCTCCTTTGATGTTCTAAGGAAGGCCTTGCATCATTCTCCAAGATAATTTATGCATGCAAAATGTGGGGCTTATTCCCCGAATGTCCGCCAGAGTCCATCCTATTGCCCTTTTTCACCTTTGAATCACCTCCAAAGTGGCCTCAACCTGCAAGTTAGTAAGGCAAGAAGAAAGAATAACTGGAAGAGTTGAATTAGAGCCCAAAAATTTATACCTGAGGTGTGGAGGAAGTGGCTTCAACTCCAACACCGGTGGCTCCTCAATTGATGGTTTTATTGGTAGAGTTTTTCGATTTTCAAGATCTAGGGACAACTTTCTAGGCTCATCGGAATAAGAGCCCATCCCATGTAGAGCATTGACACACTCCACCCTGCTTGCATCATCATTGTCATCAAGATTTAGTAGCACGGCCTCAAGGGGATCCTCCACGTTGATAATAGAACTTGTGTCATCCACTATCACAGATGTGACAATGTCCATAAAAGAGAACACCTCGGTGCTATTGGGTTGCCTCATGGATTTGCAAACATAGAAGACCACCTTTTCATTGCCCACTCAAAAAGTTAGTTCACCCGCTTCAACATCAACCAAAGCCTTCCCCGTTGCTAGGAAAGGTCTCCCAATAATAATCGGGACTTCAAAGTCCACTTCACAGTCCAATATGACAAAGTCAGCCGGTAATATAAATTTGTCCACCCGGACAAGTACGTCATCAATTATACCCAAAGGACGCTTCATCGACCGATCTTCCATTTGAAGTCTCATTGAGGTTGGCCTATGTTTCCCAATTCCCAAAGTCTTGAAGACCGAATAAGGCATCAAATTTATGCTAGCCCCCAAATCATAAAGGGCCTTGTCAAAATCTGCACTACCAATAGTGCAAGGGATAGTAAAAGCTCCGGGGTCTTCAAGTTTCGGGGCCATAGAATGTACAATATCACTCACTTGATGAGTCATCTTAATTGTTTCACAATCTATTGAACGTTTCTTTGTGACCAAATCCTTCATGAACTTTGCATAGCCCAGCATTTGTTCAAGTGCCTCCACCAAAGGCACATTGATTGAAAGGCTTTTCATCGTATCTATGAACTTTTTGAATTGATTGTCACTCTTTTGCTTTGCTAACCGTTGAGGATAAGTTGGAGGTGGTCTAGGCAAAGGTGCCTTGGCTTTGGGCACCACCAGCTCGGGCATATCCATCACGTGTTCCCTAGACGGGTTCACGACATATTGTCTTTCCACCTCGGCCTCATCAATATCTATCCTCCCTTCATTGTTCACATTGGTCTCAACCACATCTTCAACTATCAAAGGACTCACATCTTCTTGGAACCGAACGTCATCATCCATAACTTGATTTTCTTTTGAGGCATGCACATCACCGCCTTTCCCACTTCTTATTGTAACCGCCATCACATGATTGTTACCTCCCTTAGGGTTCACTACTATATCACTTGGTAGAGCACCCTTAGGTCGAGTATTCAACGATTGAGAGATTTGGCCTAATTGCACTCCAAATTTCGGATAGAGGTACTGTGGGAAGCTAATTGAGCATCAGAATCTTGGTTCCTCTTCATCATTTGTTCGAACATCATTTCTATTCTTCCCATATCATTACCCGAAGAACTAGATCCTTGAGATTGAAATGGAGGCGGGTTGTCTAGTTGTTGGTACATCAGTGGCCTTTGAAAACCTTGCCCCCGGTTGCCTTGGTTTCCATTGTTTCTCCACCCGCCTTGACCATTGTTGTTATATCCATTCCAATTTCCTTGGTTGCTTGAATTGTTGTTCCCCCAATTTTCGCCTAGGTTGTTGTTGTTCCAATTACCACCACCTTGTTGATTGCCCGAATTTCCTTGGGGTCGCCATTGTTGGTTTGAAGAGTTGCCATGATTGCCTTGATAGTTATTGACATATTGAACCTCTTCTCTTTGCTCATCATAACACTCATTTGAAAAACCACCACCATCATCATATTGATCACAATTTCCTTTAGGTTGTTGCCCTCTTTGCCTTCTCTTAAGCATATTCACTCCTTCCATGGCATTGACTTGGCGAGGGTTTTGGATTTGCTGTAATTGCGCCTTAGCCAATTAATTCACAGTAGTAGTAAGCTCGGCAATAGCTTCACCATGGTCATGCAATTCCTTGTGCAGATGGATTACCATAGGTTCGCCTTGAGGAACATTGGCCCTACTTTTCCAAGCCGAAGAAGTTTCGGTCATCTCATCAAAAATATCGCAAGCTTTATTCTAAGGAAGCTTCATAAATTGCCTCCGGCCAATTGGTTCACAATGCATTGATTAGTGGTGTTGATGCCCCGATAAAAGGTTTGTTGAATCATTGCCTTGGTTATATCGTTATTTGGGCATTCTTTCACCATTGTTCTAAATCTCTCCCATATTTCATGCAAGGGTTCCGTTGGCTCTTGCTTGAAGGCCAAAACTTCATCATGAAGCGCTGCCATGTGACTCGGCGAAAAGAACTTGGAAATAAACTTGTCCGTCAATTCATCCCACGTTGTGATGGAATGATTGGGGAGCCTTTCTAACCAATCCAATGCTTTACCCCGAAGAAAAAATGGAAAAAGCCTCAATCTCAACACATCCTCGGACACGTTAGTTTGTTTACTACCCCAGCATGTATCTACGAACCCCTTCAAGTGCTTGTAGGCATTTTGATCGGAGGCGCCCATAAAATACCCTCGTTGCTCGAGCAAGGTCAACATGACATTTGTGATTTGAAAGTTTCCCGCCTGGATTCGGGGAGTAACAATGGTATTCTCATATCCTTGATTTGGGAGGACTCTTGGAGCCACTCTTGGCGGTGGCGGAGGAGGGTCTAGGATATTGTTGTTGTCATTTGCATTGGCTTGACGGCCACTACATGGAGTTTGAGGTAAAATAGGAACCTCTCCTTGATCAAGATCATCTACCTCCTCCCCCGTATTCACATTTCCAGGAGGGTCATTAGCATTGAGAGCCATTTGTACCTGAGTAATCGACACAAACAAAATTAGTAACAAGAAGTAAAGAAGAATAACACACAAATCTACTAAATAGATAGCCAAAAGCCGTAAGCTCCGCGGCAACGGCGCCAAAAAGTGATCGCATCCAACTCCACGCTACTAACAAGTAGGAGAAGAGGGTCGCAATAGCTTTTACCCGATATGAGGGTCGGGATCGAATACTTAGAGAGTTAGAAGGGAATTCGGGTATCTACTTAGAATAGAGTTGCGTGTGTGTTCTTAGATGATCTTTTCTTCATTTTTGGGTTTTTCAATTATGAACTACTATTATCAAACTACCAAGTGAAACTAGATTATGCTACAAGATAATTGCTAAAGTTGTATCTAATAGGAAGAAAGGCACTAGGGTCGTGACATCACCTAGGTGGCTAATTGACGGGTAGATGTTACTAAGGTTCGATTGACATAATTGGGGCTTATTCTATAACTGTTGCACAATTTTAACCACTCTCACACCTCTCGATAGAGAAAGTGATTTTGCCCAATTGACTCTTTCGAGACCAAATAATTAGGCAAATTAGATCAAGCAACTAGGGTTCAAGTAGGGTGATTACCCTCTCGGGGTTTAACCCATTCATTGGGACTATCATTTCTCATGGGTCTATCCCAATTCCTTGTTGGGTCAATTTTGGAGAATTAGACTCTCTTTCTCAAGAAGAGTCAAATCCACAAAACGCAAATCAGTGTTTGTAACCACCAATTCATAGATTAAAACATAAAATCAACCCAAATAGCAAATACCCATAGTCAATCTAACCCTAGATGGCAACACCCATCAAATACCCATACCAGGGTTGAGCCACAACCCTAGCTAATGGGTTTAGTTACTCATGCTTGAACAAGAAAATGAAGAAATAGATGAAGAACAAGACATAATAACTAGATACTAAATTAAATTGCAAGAATCTATCGTTAATTTGAAGCTAAGATGCCAAAAGTAGCTATAAAACTTGTTCTCACGAGTGCAGCTCAGTTCTGAAAATAGATGATGATCTAAATATCGTAAAATATTCTATTTATACTGAGCTAGTAAAACTGGACAAAAATACCCCTACGGGGTCAGTACGGGCCACATAAAACAGACCGCGACCACACAAGGCTCTTGAAATTCAAAATTTAGCTCTCTGAAGTTGGGCTCCGCGGGCCGCGCAGAATGGACCGCGGCTGCGGAGCTAGCTAGCGCGGACCACTCCGCGTGGCTTGGTTTGGCATAATTCCAACTCCCTGAATCTCTTGTCCGTGGACCACACAAAAAGGTAGTGCGGCCGCGGAGCCTTCATCGTGGCCCGCTAAAATTAAACCACGGCCGCGTATCCTCGAGCCTAGTTTGCCAAATCTCTGAATCTCCTAGTGCGGCCGCATACCACTTTGCGCGGTCCGCACTAGGCCTGCTTTCCTTCAGATTGCCTAGTCTTTGACACTTGAGTAGATTTCACTCCTTTTTTTGATCCGATCCTTGACATTTCGTCACTTTGTCGATCAAACCTGCAATCAAGCATACTTATGAGCCTTTTGGGACTATTTTGTAACAATTTATAACCAAAGCATAAGCAATAAGGAGCATAAAACATGGCAAAATCTCTAGTTATCACTGCCTGCAATCTTCTGTTCTATGACCATGTATGCCATGATACTTGCACATCAAGTTCGGGTTCCTTTGAGAAGGATCGGTCTGTATAGGCTTGGGCCACTTGGTGTCTTTGATTCTCCTAATAGCTGAGACAATCCCCGATGCATCTATGCTAAAGTTGTACTCTGATAATCGAGGAGCCTCAGCAGGGTCGGCATGCTTATCGAACCCGCTCTTACTCGTGAGTCCCCGAGAGCTTTGGCCTCGATCGTTTCTCCGATTATTTTGAGGAGTGTTTTGACCCGAGCCCTTGTTCCTTCTATTAACATAAGGCTGATACCGTTCTTTGTTGTATCTTGATTCCCTATCTATGTACCTCGGGGGCTTGGCTACGAATATGTTAGGATGAATTGAGCCCGAGGGGCTCCCAACTGGTCATCCTCAACCCTAATTTTTGATTGGTAATGATTATGCACATCTAACCATGTCACAGTTGGATACTCAATCAAGTTCTATTTTAATTGCCGAGATGCGATCGAGCTTCTTTTATTCAAACCCTACATGAAAGCTTGTATTGCCCAGTCATCGAAGACTGGTGGTAATTCCATTCTTTCCATTTGAAACCTGGACACGAATTCCCTTAACATCTCGTTGTTACTTTGTTTTATTTTGAAGACATCCAATTTTCTCGTGGCCACCTTTATGGCCCCGGTGTGAGCTTTCACAAAGCATCTACCAACGTAGCAAATGAGTCAATGGAGTTAGAAGCTAAGTTGTGATACCAAATCATATCTTCTTTCAACAATGTTTCTCCAAACCTTTTTAACAAGACTGATTCAATCTCATCGTCATTCAAATCATTTCCTTTGATTCCGCAAGTATATGAAGTAATATACTCATTGGGGTCGGTTTATTTCCATTATATTTGGGTGTATCAGGCATGCAAATTTTTTCACGAATGGCCATCAGAGCCGCACTTTGAGGGAATGATTTTTGTATGAATTTTTTAGCGTCTAAACCTTTCAAAACTGGATGTGCCCCCGATATCTGGTCTACACGGGAGTTATATGTCCCCACCTTTTTATCATTGTCTTCAATTTTCTTTTTCCCGGACTCGATCCTCTTAGTTAGCTCTTTGAGCATTCTCATAATCGTGGGGTCAATCCTCGGGGCACTTTCATCAGGCCTTTCTAGCACTGGTTCAGCACACTGAGTATTTACTGGTTTGGTTGCATTTGGAGTTTTATACTGACTCTGAAGTTGAGCGATGTCGATTTCCTGAGCTTGCAGCATCTCGAATATCACTTGGAGGCTGACTTCCCCATCTCTCATTCCTTGTATTCTTTGGCCACCGGATCGGCCTTCCCTATGTGTATTTCCTTCGGGGTCCGCGCCTAGATCTGCATTCAAAGCGATGTGCGAACTAACATTAACTCGTTCCACATTTGGCACTTCCCATGGGTTTATTGGTGATACACAGACCCCTGCGTTGCTGTTTTCTCCAAGACCTTCATTGTCATGAATGGGTGCGTGTTGTGCTCTAGACATGTTTCAGCATGAGAATCAAACAATCTTGACAAGAAAAAGTGTAAAAACATCGTGTGTGACGAGAATCAGTAAAGAAACAATCACTATTATCTTTAGCCCCACAGTGGGCGATACCTCGAAAATACGAGTAACAATTAAATTTTATTTGTGATTTTAAAGATGTGTGATTTAGTTTAATACCAATTAATAATCAAGAAGTATGAAGCAGAAACGAAAGAGACAAGTGAATCAAATCAATATTACTCAGCAACATTGACCTCGAGCTCAATGACCTCGAGGTAGGCTTAGAATAATAAGAACAATTAAGTGATAAAAGTAAAGTAAGAACAATAGAGCTAAAGGACAATGTTGATGAACAGTAGGCGAAAAAAGGTAAGAGTATATTCTTTGATCCATTATAAGATGATGTTACAAATGATTGGGGCCCCCTTTGTATAATAGGGGAATCCCTAAATGAGGTATATTTATATTTACAGTAAGGAATATTCTTGGTACAGCTGTCTAGCCGCCTAATACGGAATCGTACAATCTTATTCTGTTATTTGCGCCATGAGCTTGGGGACGTGACATGAATCTAGCTCATTCTGTTACAAACCCATAACGGTACTATTTCGGGGCCGAGCACACTTGACCTCGATATTCCTCGAACTCCTACCTCCGACATTGCGCTCTGTCTTCGAGCTCGAGTCTGGTCTATCGGTTTCGAACCCTTGTTCAGGCTTGGACCTAGGAAGGAACCTCGAGCCTATAACTCGGGGCATATGATTTCGACCGTCTACAATAAATAAGAAAAAATTTCCTTCCACACTTACATTTGAGTTCACAGAAAAATGCCCTACCTATTCTAATTAGCATGTACATATATTAGAAGAAATTACATTAGTTAGTCTAATGTAATAGAACAACTCAACTAGTTCATATATGGAGTTCAATTAAAGAAAATGCATACAGACAACAAAAGAAAACCAAGCAAATACTTGAACATCAATTATTTCTTTTATATATTAACTGAGAGAATAATGAAGAAATTTTTAAAAGAATATTGTCGTCATTGAAATTATTTCTAACACATGATTTGAATGTCTATTCTTTGAGGAGGCTATTAAAGGTCCAGTGAAGTGACATGTTGAAAATGCACAATTAATTGTACATTTATGAAATTGTGTTGATTTAGGCACCACTAGGACCTAATTAATATTTGCCTAACATCAATTTATAATAAGAAGTTGGTTCAATTTGTAAAAATATTAAAGTGCAAATAAAGTAAAGAATACAAGATACTTAACGTAGAATTTTTTTTGACTGAAAGGTTAAAAAACAATGGCATACCCTCAAATTAATTTAACAAATACATTTATTTGTCAACCATCAAAAGATCATATACATCAACATATTGACTATCTAGTCTAAAACTTTTCCATTTGACAACTAGCATTTGGTACGAGATGGAGCCTTGGAGCAACGGTAAAGTTGTCTTCTTTGAGCACAGAAGGTCACGAGTTTAGCTGTGGTAGCAGCCACTAATGCTTGCATTATGGTAAGTTGTTTACATCACATGTACACCCATTGAGATGCACTCCTTCTCCAAACTGTAACGCGCAAAGCATTGTGCACTAGACAACTTTTTTTTTAAAACTAGCGTTGGGCTCAATAACTGCTGAATTAGTAGCTCTAACGTTTGGCACAATGAATAACTCCAACAACCAGAACTTTTTTGCTAAACTTCCAACTGCCAACAACCCATTAATACACAATAATACGTTGCCATGTTTTTCTTGCTCGAGTATATTTTCAAGTATATAATATTAGCCTCATCAGTTGCAGCTGAACCATACAATATGTATAGTTTTCTTTCCTATCTAAATCATGAGCAAAATTATGGCTAGTGGTCTGCAAAAATCACATGAAAATGAACGTGCAGGTGCAGAAATTACATATGGAGCTGAAGACTGCTACCGCAAAATTATAGAGCTTTTGCAAAGCTTGGGATTTCCAAAAGGAGTCCTTCCTCTTAAAGAACTTGAAGAATTTGGCTATGTTCGCAAAACTGGATTTGCATGGATGAAGCAAAAGGCGCCATACGAACATTATTTTAGTTCTACGAAACATCTTGTTAGTTATGCAACTGAGGTTACTGCATATGTGGAGTTGGAGAAAAGGAAGATGAAAAAGATAAGTGGTGTTAAGGGTAAGCAGCTACTTATTTGGGTTCCAACAGTTGAAATGAGCATTGAAGATCCTACTTCAAATAAAATTTATTTCAAAACTCCTATAGGAATTGGAAAGTCTTTTCCAATTACTGCTTTTATGACTGAGGAGGAAAAGCAAATGTACCTGGAGAAAGCCAATGAGTAGTAGTATATCTGTGTTTCCAGAGGCGGATTCAGAATTTTTACGTTGATGGAATCTAAATTTGAAAAAATGCAGCTTACAAAATTCTACTATACATATTAACTGAATTTCTTAATACATATATAAAGTTTTACTCTAAGTTATTGGATTCGGTTAGAGCTCTAGCTCCGCCACTATTTGCATCCTCTTCTTTTCCTTGGGACAAGGTTTGAAGCTTTGATTTCATCAACTTGTATTCTTGCACACAAGGTTTGAAGCTTTGATTTCATCACAAATATTATTCCTTGGGATAATATAATAGTATTTTTTATGTCATTCGTGTCATTTAATCTGTTATGGCAAGTTACTTCTCATTTATTGTAGGTTATCAATCGACTTAATTGTTTAATACACCATCAATACAACTTAAAACTACCTTTAAATATCCATATAATCTTAAAAGACACGTTACAAAATTTTTAGCACTATTCTCAAAATGACATTCCATATAATAGCATGTTTGGACAAGCTTCTCGAGAGGCTAAAAGTGCTTTTTTTTTTCTTTTCAAAAGCACTTTTTCCTCCAACTTGAGGTGTTTGGCCAAGTTTTTTTGGGGGGAAAAAGTGATTTTGGGAAGAAATAGAAGCAGTTTTTAAGAAAAAAAAAAAAGAGTAAAATCTTCCCAATAGTAGTAGCAGAAGCAGTTTTGACTTTTTTTTTTTACCTAAAATACCTCTAACAAAATATAGTATATACCAAAATAATCGTTAAACCTAAATACTTAGGATATTAATGTATAAGTATTTCTTCCTATTTTTAGTAGCTTTCTAATATATAGTGACGTTAGGGTTGCAACAACAACACGAACAACATACCCAGTAAAATTTCATTAGTAGAGTATGGGGAGAGTAGTGTCACGACCCGTATTTTTCACCATCGGGATTTGTGATGGCGCCTACTGTCGGAGCTAGGCAAGCCAAACAATACAATATTTCTACTGTTTTCATTTAAACAATTATAATAATCTGAAATAATAATCAAGGCGGAAGACTTATAATACTTACTTAACTGCAAACGGAAATGCGGAAATTTTAAAATACACCTCTACCCAGTATCTGGTGTCACTACTCACGAACTGCTAAGAATTTACTAAACACAACCGTCCGAAAGAAATATAAAACTGTTTGTCTCGAATACATGAGATAACAGACTGAATAAAAAGATAGAGCAGACGCCAGGTCCCGCGGACGCCTGCAAGGCTACCTCGGTGTCTCGCTGAGCGGAATGCCAAAACTCGAACTACTGCTGCAACTACTGCCCGAAACCTGTATCCACGCAAAAGAGCGCAGAGTGTAGAATCAGCACAACCGACCCCATGTGCTGGTAAGTGCCTGGCCTAACCCCAGCGA
>MU721729.1:0-16276 GCA_026770625.1 Nicotiana glauca
TGATTGGATTGGCTTTTGGAGCATTGGCTCGGACTAGAAATTGTTATCCGAGAAATAGATGATTAAAAGTGGAACATATAGCGATTAGTCCCTTGCCGGGACACGTAAGTATTTATTGTATTCTCACTTGCCGGGATGATTGAATTGGTAATTGTATTCCCTTGCCGGGATTTTCTTGTGATTGTTGTTACTCCCCTCGCACTAGAGTTGCGGTCGTTGTTTGGGTGAGATCTTGGTATTAAATGTTGAGGATCGGGTTGCACTCCGCAACAGTGTCGATGAATATTGAGGATCGGGTTGCACGCCGCAACAGTATTAATTGTTGAGGATCGGGTTGCACGTCGCAACAATTATATATGTTGAGGATCAGGTTGCGCGCTGCAACGGAGTATGGACTGGGTGTATTGTGTTCGTAT
This sequence comes from Nicotiana glauca, assembly GCA_026770625.1. NCBI lineage: Eukaryota > Viridiplantae > Streptophyta > Magnoliopsida > Solanales > Solanaceae > Nicotiana > Nicotiana glauca. The sequence goes on from MU721729.1 coordinate 417, forward strand.
GTGGAGACTTTCGGTGTTTTCCTTATCAGTTGCTATTGTTCAACTCATTTCTTTACCGTTGATTCCTATATATATATATATCTATAGACTGTAGTACCCCACAATATGTTTCCCCCACCCTTTTTATTGCTTAAATTTGTGTATTTTCCTGTTATTGCACATATATCTGTACAGGTTAATTGTGGTAGGTCCTGTCTAGCCTCATCACTACCTCGCCGGGGTTAGGCCAAGCACTTACCAGCACATGGGGTTGGTTGTGCTGATGCTACACTCTGTGCATTTCTTTTGCATAGATCAGGACGTAGTTTTCGGACCGCAGCAGTATTAGATCGGGAACAGACCTTCAGTCCAGGGACTCTCGAGGTAGCTTGGCTGGCGTTAGCAGGCCGAAGTCCCTTCCTTATTTCTGTTTGTTTTCATTGTAACGAGACAGACATATGTATTTTCTTTCCATACAAACTTGTTTGTAGTACTCTTTAGTAGTCCGTGAGCTAGTGACACCAGATTTTGGGTAGAGATATGTTTTAAACTTCCGCATTGTGATTTCATTTTATTAAACTTAAAGTTTTCCGTACTTATTTAAATGTTTTCAGTATGTTTATGTTTTTGAGGTTGATTAGAGAATATTTTGAAGTTTGGATGGCCTAGCTTCGTTAGTAGGCACCATCACGACTCCTGATGGTGGGAAATCCGGATCGTGACAGTTAAATACATATTATTGGACATCAAGATTGAATTAGGCTGCTTGGATCTAGCTGTTAGCTTTTGATGTATCTTTAATTTCCAGTTTGATTTGTTGAGTTGTAATAATTTTGTATGAAACTTGGGGAATATAGTAAAAGGGTGTGGGAGGGTCTTTACTTTCTTGCATCCAAAGGGTAGAAATCATGATTTAGGACTTTACTTTTTAATCAAACTAGAAATCCTGCCTATCATAGCTCTAATACTAATTTAATCACATAGAGACCACGCCTATAGGATTTAACACTTAACTCACCTAGAAAGCATGTTTATAGGATTTAATCCTCATATTTTGTAACTATGCATCACGAGTGTAAATTCCCTAAAATTGATAGATATCATGCCTATAGGATATGCATATTCATTAGGCAAATTTAGGAAGCATCTTTTCACAAGTTCATTAACAAGTGCTAAAAACATAGATATCATGCCTATAGGATTTTTGCATCAAACTCGTTGGCTCTTTAAAAGCAGTAATAATTGGTTAATTGGTTCCTAAACGCCTAACTTAGTAACGTTTTCAAAACTTTAACCTTTGATAAAACTCTTTTAAACCAGTGTGTATTTGTCCCAAAAATCGAGTTTTCTTCAAATTTGCATATCTTTTCTAACACAGCTTCTCTAATATTCTGCCTAAATGCATTTCTTTTCAATACAATCCCTGAACTCGTTGTTTAAATCAGTTCCGCAATTTACTCTTTAAAGTTTGTCTCTTCTGGATTTCAATAATTACTCTTTCTGCATGTGCAATTAAAACAGTCCTCCGACCCTTTTTGAAATGTATTTGCCGTCCTAAGTCTGCAGTCCCCCTTTTTTCTTTTTTTAAAAACACCTCTGCATTAGTTACCTTATACAAATAAGTGCTTTTCTGTAAATACTTTAATATCCGACAACAATATCCAAGTTGCCTAATGCATACTTTCTGTCTAAATCTATGTGTTGAACCAGTCCGCTCGCTACGTAATTTTAATCTAAGACCAAACCAGTATTTGTTAAGGTATGCTAAACTAAATGGTTGCTTGATTTCTGGGGTTAATTTGAGCCTTGTATAACTGTTTGTTCTCCCCTTTTACTTGCTACTTGTTTTGAATGTCGCAGCTAGAATTTTATCCTTTAAAACTCCATAAAGGCCCCATCCCTTTCTTCCCTTTTAGAATTAGAAGTCCTAACACCCCGGGACTGATAGTTTGGGACGGGTAATAGCGCAGTAGGTAAACGATACCATTCCGTGCTTTAATATCTAAACGGGTGGGAAGGGTAGACATGGAGATGATGATTACACGATAACACTTCGCGTACAATTGAGTACCAATGTTGTGCGAATGATCCATGTAATGTATAAACCTAGGACCCCTCTCCTATTAATTGTTATTTTCAGATTCTTTCAAAAATCTATCCAAAACTTTTTTTTTCGAACTTCCATCTCTTGTTTATTTCCTTAAGTTATTTGCATTATTTATTTGATCTCTCCCTCATTTCTTATCTCTCCCTAATTTATAAAATTATTATCCTTTAGTTTCAGCATCTTTAAATCCTTTTCGCACTCCTATTTGTAACAATTTTCCCATATTTGCAATGCTTGCTTGTTTGTTTACATTTGCCTTCAAAGTCACAATTGTAGTATGATCGGGAACCACACTAGTGGATCTTGAGGGGTGCCTAACACCTTCCTCTTGGGATAATTTCAAGCCCTTACCCAACTCTGGTTTTCATCTTTAATTCTTCTTAAGGTGTCTTATGCACTATAATCATCAGGTGGTGACTCTCTAAAATCCAAAACCTAATTCCCAAAGTGGGAATAGAGTTGTCTTCCCGAATGTCATGAACCCGATTTCGCTTTAGAAAAAGGGGGCGTCAACAAATGCGAAGAGGAAAATTTGGCCAAGTCCCCCTGGGTCAAATAAACCTATGCGTTCACGAAGGGGGTAATGCGAACGTGATGAAGGACCAACTCAAGGCATCGCAAACGCGGACGAGGCATCGTGAACGCGAAGAAAGAATTGTCTGCAACAACTGAAACCCATTTTCTGCAATTTTTCCTAAGTCCGGAATCACTCCAAAACACCTCCGAAACACTCCCGATCCCTCGAGGCTCCTAACCGAAAACATACACTAACTTAACAACATCCTATGAACTTAACTGTGCGATCAAATCGCCAAAATAACATAGAAAACAATGGATCAAACCTCAAAATTAATAGTTTTTCTTCAAACTTCATAAACTTTCAAATTTAGAACTTGTAGTCCGAAACCCATCAAACGACGTCCGATTTCAACCAAACTTCATAGAAATATCTTAAATCACATATAAGACTTGTATCGGGCAACATAACCAACATACGGGCCCGATACCAACACGTTCTAATCGATTTTCATTTCAATTTTCCTTAATAATTTCAGAAAAATAATTTCTTTTAAAAATTTATTTCTTGGGCTTGGGACCTCGGATTTTGATTCCGGGGTCCCATATTTTTTCACGGAGCCTCGGGGTCCGTCAAATCACGGGTCCAGGTCCGTTTACCCAAAATATTGACCAAAGTCAAATTTAATCATCTTAATATCAAAACTTAGTAATTTTTCATAGAATTTCACATTTAGGCTTTCCGGCTACGTGCCTGGACTGCACACGCAAATCGAGGCAACCATAAATGAGGTTTTCGAGGCCTCAAAAGCACAGAATGAGAAAGAAAATAGGTAGGTGTCATCACATTCTCTACCTCTAAAACAACCGTTCGTCCTCGAACGGACAAGAGAAAGGAGTACCTGAGTGGGGAAATAGATGAGGATAACGGCTCCGCATATCAGACTCGAACTCCCAGGTCGATGCCTTAGGAGGCTGATCTCTCCACTAAACAGAACAGAAAGAAAACTCTTGGATCTCAACTGACGAACCTGCCGGTCTAGAATAGCTACTGGCTCCTCCTCGTAAGACAAGTCCTTGTCCAACTGGATAGTGCTGAAATCTAACATGTGAGTTGGATCTCCGTGATACCTCCAAAGCATGGATACATAAAAAACCGGATGCACGGCTGATAAGTTGGGTGGCAATGCAAGTCTATAAGCCACCTCTCTCACTCGATCAAGAATCTCAAACGGACCAATGAACCTAGGGCTAAGCTTGCCCTTCTTCCTAAATCTCATCACGCCCTTCATAGGTGACACTCGGAGCAATACTCGCTCACCAACCATGAAAGCTACATCTCGAACCTTATGATTTGCATAGCTCTTTTGCCTGGACTGTGCTGAACGAAGCCTATCCTGAATGATCTTAACCTTGCCCAAGGCCTCCTGAACCAAATCCATACCTATCAACCGAGCCTCTCCTAGCTCGAACCATCCAATCGAAAACCGACACCGCCTACCATATAAAGCCTCATAAGGAGCCATCTGGATGCTCGACTGATAGCTGTTGTTGTAGGCAAACTCTGCCAAAGGCAAGAACTGATCCCACGAACCTCCAAAGTCAATAACACAAGCTCGAAGCATATCCTCCAAAATCAGAATAGTCCGCTCGGACTGACCGTCCATTTGTGGATGAAATATTGTGCTCAACTCAACCCGTGTGCCCAACTCTCACTGAACTGCTCTCCAGAAGCGCGAGGTAAACTACGTACCCCGATCCGAAATGATAGGTACCGGCACACCATAAAGGCGAACAATCTCCCGGATATAAATCTCAGCTAATCTCTCAGATGAATAGGAGACTACCATAGGAATGAAATGCGCTGACTTGGTCAGCCTATCCCCAATGAACCAAACTGCATCGAACTTCTTCCAAGTCAACGGAAGTCCGGTAATGAAGTCCATAGTGATCCTCTCCCACTTCCACTCGCGAAGCTCAATCCATTGAAACAAACCACCAGGCCTCTGATGCTCGTACTTAACCTGCTGACAATTCAAATACCGAGCCACATATGCAACAATATCCTTCTTTATCCTACGCCACCAATAATGTTGCCGCAAATCCTGATACATCTTCGCGGTGCCTAGATGAATAGAGTACCAGGAACTATGGGCCTCCTCTAAAATCAAATCTCGAAGCCCATCCACATTGGGCGTGCAAACTCGCCCCTGCAATCTCAAGACTTCATCCGCATCTAAGGTAACCTGCTGGGCACCTCCACGTTGCACCGTGTCCCTAAGGACACACAAATGGGGATCATCAACTTCTGATCACGGATACGCTCCAATAATGAAAAATGAGCGACCGTGCAAGCCAACACATGACTGGGCTCCGAAACATCCAGTCTCATGAACTAATTGGCTAAGGCCTGAACATCCCAAGCAAGCGGTCTCTGACTGACTAGAATATAAGCAAGACTGCCTATACTGGCTAACTTCCTACTCAAAGCATCGACCACCACATTGGCCTTCCCTGGATGATTTAAAATGGTGACATCAAAATATTTCAACAACTCCAACCACCTCCTCTGCCTCAAATTCAACTCCTTTTGCTTGAACAAGTACTGAAGACTCTTGTGGTCAGTGAACACTTCACGTGCCATGCCATACAAATAGTGCCATGCCATACAAATAGTGCCCCCAAATCTTTAAGGAGTGAACAATAGCTGCTAACTCTAAATCATGCACTGGAAAGTTCTTCTCATGAATTTTCAACTGTCTCGAAGCATGGGCAATAACCTTGCCACCCTGTATCACACTACACTAAGCCCAATACGGGAAGCATCACAATAAACAATATAAGGCCCAGATCTTGTGGGCAAAATCAACACCGGTGCCATAGTCAGAGCTGTATTGAGCTTCTGAAAGCCCGCCTTACACCCGTCCGACCATCTGAACTGGGCACCCTTCTGGGTCAACCTGATCATCGGGGCTGCAATAGACAAAAACCCCTCTATAAACCGACGGTAGTAGCCTGCCAATCCCAAGAAACTTTGAATCTCTGTAGCTAATACTAGTCTAGGATAGTTCTTGACTGCCTTAATCTTCTTCTGGTCTACCTAAATACCCTTTGCTGATACAACGTGACCTAGAAATGCTACTGAACTCAGCCAGAACTCACACTTGGAGAACTTGGCATATAACTGACTATCCCTCAGAGTCTGAAGAAACACTCTAAGGTACTGATCGTGCTCCTCCTGGCTGCAGGAGTACACCAAAATATCATCAATAAAGACTATCACGAACAAGTCCAAATATGGCCTGAACACTCGGTTCATCAACTCCATAAATGCTACTGGGGCATTGGTCAACCCAAACGACATGACCAAGAACTCATAATGCCCATACCGAGTACGGGAAGCTGTCTTAGGAACATCGGATGCCCTAATCCTCAACTGATAGTAGCCAGATCTCAAGTTAATCTTGGAGAATACCCTGGCACCCTGAAGCTGGTCGAACAAATCATCAATCCTCGGCAGTGGATACTTATTCTTAATCATTACCTTGTTCAATTGCCAGTAATCTATGCACATCCTCATCGATCCATCCTTCTTCTTGACAAATAACACTGGCGCGCCCCAAGGTGAAACACTGGGTCTATTGAAACCCTTCTCTAGCAAATCCTGCAACTGGTCCTTTAACTCCTTCAGCTCCGAAGGGGCCATACGATATGGCGGGATAGAAATAGGCTGGGTGCTCGGAGCCAAATCAATACAGAAATCAATGTCCCTGTTGGGTGGCATACCCGGCAGGTCTGAAGGGAAAACATCTGGAAACTCCCGAACAATAGGCACAGAATCTATAGGAGGAACCTCAGCACTAGAATCACGAACATAGGCCAAATAGGCCAGACACCTCTTCTCAACCATACGTCGAGCCTTCACGTATGAAATGACCCTGCGGGTAGAATAACCTGGAGTGCCCCTCCACTCTAAACGAGGCATATCTGGCAACACTAAGGTCACAGTCTTGGCATGGCAGTCCAAGATAGCGTGATAGGGTGATAACCAGTCCATACCTAAAATGATATCAAAGTCAACCATATCTATGAGCAACAAGTCTACACGGGTCTCAAGATCCCCAATCACTACAACACACGAACGATGGACTCGGTCGACCACGATAGAGTCACCCACTGGTGTAGACACATATATAGGAATACCCAAAGCATCTCTAGGCATGACCAAGCATGGTGTGAAATAAGATGAAACATATGAATATATAGACCTTGGATCAAATAGTACCGAAGCATCTCGATCAAAAACTAGAACCGTACCTGTGATGACTGCATCTGAAGCCTCAGCCTCGGGCCTGGTTGCTGGTTAGCCTCCACTTCTGTCGGCCTGAGCTCCACCTTTATGACCTCTACCTCTACCTCTAACACCCCTGCTGCTGCCTGTAGCTGGCTGGGCAGGCTGTGGAACCTCCGGTGCCTGAATCCTAGTACAAGCACTCTGATGCTGAAAGCTGCTCGAAGCTCGAGGGCAAAATCTGACAATGTGCCTCGGGTCACCACAAGCATGGAAGACCTCGACTACTGCGGCTGAGCACCCCTCGACCTCAGGCAAGCCCTCCTGAGATGACCATGCTCACCACACTCATAGCATCCATGCGAATATTGTAGCTGAGGAAACTGAGACTGACCCTGTCAACCTGAATGGCCACCTAAAGTACCATGAGTGACCTGGAGAGCTGACTGAAAGGGCCTAGGAGAATGGCCTCCACCATAAGAACCTCTACCTCCAGAAGAGGTACCACTGAATATGCCTACATGACGGGGCATTTTACCCGACCCATGACCACCTTCCTGTGGCAGATCCATCTCAACTCTACGGCCCACATTGGGTGCCTCCCGAAAAGTGATCTCACTCCGTCCTGAGCCACTATACCCGGCTAACCTGCCACGACTGGCTGAACCACTGGAACTTGAACTTGGGAAGCTACCTGCTCCAGAGCGTGTAGCAGGAGTTTGAATCCCTCCTCCAGCCTGAGGAGTGGCTGGTGCTACTGGAAGTAAACCCGCTCGATGACACTCTCCACGAAGCCTACCAATCAGACTAAAGCATCCTAAAGATCTAGGGTGGCAATGAACCCCTCTAGGACCTGAGCTGGGCCCATCGGGACTACTGGGGCTTGAACTTCCTCCTCTAAATCAACCTGAGGCTCCGCCACTAGGGCTAATGCTGGGGACTCGGACTGCTGAGCGGTAGATGAAGAAGCGCGGATTCTCACCATCTACGAAAAAACATAGTAGAAATTCAATCGGTGTTCGAGAAATAGCAACGCACGATAAGAAAGAACAATGCAAAGTTTTTCATAACTCTATAGCCTCTAGGGATAAATACAGACGTCTCCTTACCGATCCCTCAGACTCTACTAAGTTTGTCCGTGAGTTGTGAGACCTATGTAACCTAGTGCTCTGATACCAACTTGTCATGACCCGGATTTCCCACCCCTCGGGAATTGTGATGGCACCTACTAATAGGAGCTAGGCAAGCCAACTCTTATCTATCTTTTTCGTTAACCAAATTCTCCTTTTAGCCATTTGGCAATGATAATATAACTACGGTGGAATAATTTAAATGAGCGGAAGACTTAAGGTAATAAAACCAAATGAAATACGAAAACTCAATCAAAAGCCCTACCCAAGAGTTGGTGTCACATTACTCACGAACTACTAAGAGTACTAAACACAACCGTTTGAAAGAAATATAAAATTGTTTGTTTCGAATACAATGAGATAATAGAATAAAAGTAAAGATAAAGGAGATACCGGGCCTACGGATGCCTGCAAGGCTACCTCGATGTCTCGCTGGTCTGAATGCTAAGGCCCCCGATAATGTGGCTGTTGTCTGAAACCTGTATTTGTGCAAAAGAGCACAGAGTGTGGTATCTGCACAACCGACCCCATATGCTGGTAAGTGCCTGGCCTAACCCCGGCGAGGTAGTGACGAGGCTAGAACCAGACTCCAGATAAAACATGTGCAGTTATATATACAAGTACAACGAAAAAGTAGCAAGAACATAACAATTTAAGCTGGGGAGGGGCGCATACTTCAGGGGTAACAGATTGAAACAAAATATCAGGAATAATGGTACGTACGTCTACATCTTAACTTTTAGCAATAATGAACAGACAAGGCAACTTTCATATTCAACTCATCTCGTTGCAGGCGTGCAAGCCGATCCCATTTCTCAATATCTCATAGTAGGCGTACCACCCGCTCCCATTTCAATATATCATGTGGTAGGCGTACCACTCACTCCCATTTTCATATATCATGTGTGGTAGGCGTACCACTCACTCCCATTTCAATATATCAGGATCAGGTGTGGTAGGCGTACCACTCGCTCCCATTTTAATATATCATGTGGTAGGCGTACCACCCGCTCCCAATACATTCAACACAGTACACGATACAATCCCGGCAAGGGAAAAATCATAACAAATCAAACATCACGACAAGGGAGAGTCAGCTATAACCAATCATATTCAACTTCTTCTTGGCACAACTAGTATCAATATTCAGTCGCAACTTTCATAGGATCAAACAAGGTTACACAATTAGCAAAATTAAGACTCACGGTCATGCTCGACACCGACACATGGATACTCGTCACCATGCCATACGTCATACCCAACACAAAACAAATAGCAATTAAGACTCAACTCCTAATCCCTCAAGCTAGGGTTAGACCGAACACTTACCTCAACTTCCACGGCCGAATGATCCACAACAACCACTTTCCCTCTCGAATTTTAGATCCAAATCAATCAAATATATACAATAAGGATTCCATTGTATTAATATATGCTAAACAAATCAAACCCAATGCCTAATTATAGATTTCCAAGCTTTTTTCCCAAAATTCCAAAATTACCCTCGGGCCCGCTTGGTCAAATCACGAGGTTCAGGCCAAAAACAAATCTCCCATTCATTCACGAGCCCGAATATATAATTTATTTTCAAATTCAACCCCAAAACAAGGTCTAAATAAAAAAAAATATAGAAAACCCTAACTCTACCCATTTCCCCCAATTTCTACCATAAATTGCATGATTTAAGCTTAGGATTTTAATAAACGATGATAGAAAATGAAGAAGACGGGTTAAACAATACTTATCCAAGAAGATTTAGTGAAGGAATGCTCTAAAAGTCGTCTAGAAGCTTTGGAGAAGAAGGGGTTCGAGTTTTTTAATGAAAAATTCCCGTTGCTACTGTTTCTGAAATTAAATTTAACTGGGCAAAATTTCCCTTCGCGTTTGCGACAAGAGGGTCGTGTTCGCGAAGGGCATCTCTGGAAAGGCCATCACATTCACGAGCTAAGGTGTGCGAACGCAAAGATTAAAAGCTGGGGATTCAGAATTTTATTTTATGCGAATGCGTGGGAGCTTACGCGAACGTGGTGAAGGAATTTGTAAGGCTACGTGTTCGCGAGTGGCTGTATGTAAACATGAAGAGGAAAATTTGGCCAAGTCCCCCTGGGTCAAATAAACCTATGTGTTCGCGAAGGGGGTAATGCGAACACGATGAAGGACCAACTCAAGGCATCGGGAACGCGGACGAGGATTCGTGAACGCGAAGAAAGAATTGTCTGCAATAGCTGAAACCCATTTTCTGCAACTTTTCCTAAGTCCGGAATCACTCGAAAACACCTCCAAAATACTCCCGAGCCCTCGGGGCTCCTAACCAAACACATACACTAACTCAACAACATCCTACGAACTTAACCGTGCGATCAAATTGAAACAATAACATTAAAAACAACGAATCAAACCTCAAAATTAATAGTTTTTCTTCAAACTTCATAAACTTTCAAATTTAGAACTTCTAGTCCGAAACACGTCAAACGACGTCCGATTTCAACCAAACTTCACAAAAATATCTTAAATCACATATAAGACCTGTACCGGGCGTCGGAACCAACATACGGACTCGATACCCACACGTTCTAATCGATTTTCATTTCAATTTTCCTTAATAATTTCAGAAAAATAATTTCTTTTAAAAATTCATTTCTCGGGCTCGGGACCTCGAATTTTGATTCCAGGCATACCCCAAGTTCCATGTTTTTCCACGGACCCTCCGAAACTGTCAAATCATGGGCCCGGGTCCGTTTACCCAAAATGTTGACCAAAGTCAAATTTAATCATCTTAATATCAAAATTTAGCAAATTTTCATAGAATTTCACATTTAGGCTTTCCGGATATGTGCCCAGACTGCGCACGCAAATCGAGGCAACCCTAAATAAGGTTTTAAGGTCTCGAAAGCACAGAATGAGAAAGAAAACGGGTGATGACCCCTTTGAGTCATCACAACCGAATCTGCCCGACTGACGGGGTCTCTTGTCTGCCCTACGACTACCCCCCTGTGATAATACCATCTCAACTCTCCGGGCCACATTGGCCGCCTCCTGGAAAGATATCTCACTCCCAGCCTCTCTGGCCATCTGAAGACGAATTGGCTGGATGAGTCCATCAATGAACCGTCTCACTCTCTCCCTCTCAATAGGAAGTATAATAAAAGCATGCCGAGACAAATCAATGAATCTAGTCTCGTACTGGGTAATTGTCATGGATCACTGCTGGAGACGCTCGAACTACCTCCAATAGGCCTCTCGCTATGTAATAGGGAAAAACTTCTCCAAAAATAGATGCGTGAACTGCTCCAGGTCAAGGCTGGTGATCCTGCTGGTCTAGCTAAGCAATAATCCCTCCACCAAGACTTGGTAGATCCAGACAAGCGAAATGTAGCAAAATCAACCCCATTGGTCTCAACAATCCCCATGTTCCGAAGAACCTCGTGGCAACTGTCCAGATAATCCTGGGGATCCTCAGTAGGTGCACCGCTGAAGGTAGTAGTGAAGAGCTTGGTGAACCTGTCCAATCTCCACAAAGCATCAGCAGACATAGCTGCTCCATCACCGGCCTGGGCTACCACGCCCAGCTGAGCTGCTCCAACTGGATGAACTGTTGGAATCTAAATCTGGGGAGCTACCTACTCTAGAGTGCGAGTAGCAGGAGTCTGGGCTCTTCCTTTAGCCTGAGAGATGGCTGGTGCTATAGGAAGTAAACCTGCTCGGGTGACATTCTCCATGAGGTCCACTAGACAGACCAGAGCATCCTGAATTACTGGGGTGGCAATACCCTATGGGACCTGAGCTGCGCTCTCTGGAACTGCTGGGGCTGGAACCTCATCATCAAAATCAACCTGAGGCTCCGCTATAGGTGTTTCTACCCTGGGTTGAGCTCTGCCCTTGCCTCGGCCCCTAGCATGGCCTCAGCCTCACCCTCTACCCCTTATGAGAGCTGCTGGGGGCTCGAACTACTGATCGGTAGATGAGGAAGCGCGTGTTCTTGCCATCTGCGAAAGAACATAGTAGAAATTCAATTAGAATTGAGAAACCAAACCGCACGACAAGAAAGAACAAATGTGAAACATTTCCTAACTCTGTGGCCTCTAGGGAATAAATACAGACGTCTCCATACCGATCCCTCAGACTCTACTAATCTTGTCCGTGAATTGTGAGACCTATGTAACCTAGAGCTCTAATACCAACTTGTCACGACCCAGATTTCCCAACCTTGGGAGTCATGATGGCAATTACTCGTAGAAACTAGGCAAGCCACGAACTTAAAATATTTACCTCTTTTTGTTTTTAATTCCTTTTTAACCAAGTAAATAACAGGGAATAAACAATTAAATAATAGCAAAATATGAAATTTAGCAGAAGTCTTAAATAAAATATAAAACCAATATCCTGAAGACGAACATATGCCTCTAACCAGAACTTGGTGTCACATCATCCACGCACTGTCTAGGATTACTACAAATAAGTGTTTGAAAGAACAGAACATAGTCTGTCTCGAGTATAAATGACAACAGAACATAAAAACTGATAGAAGAGATGTCGGGCCTGCGGACGCCAGCAGGGCTACCTCTAAGTCTCGGTTAACTGAAGTATGGATCCCGATCTGCTGCTGATGATCAAACGCTGCTCGGGGATCTGCACACAGTGCAAAGTGTAGTATCAGCACAACCGACCCCGAATGCTGGTAAGTGCCTGGCCTAACCTTGGCAAGGTAGTGACGAGGCTAGGACCAGACTCCAGATAAACCTGTGCAGTTATATATATAGCGAAACAGAGAACAGAGATAACCAATCAATATGGGAGGGGGAGCATGCTGCGGGGAAGATAATAACTCCGAGTAAAAGTCATCAAGTAACTAAGGAAGCAACATAACTCATACATCAATAAAGAATCAGAAATCAATAAGTGCACGGCATCACCCTTCGTGCTTTTACTCTCATCCTCACTAAAGCAATTATATAATAAAGCGCGTACGGCATGACCCTTTGTGCTTTTACTCTCTTTCCTCACCAAAGCAATTATATGGTAAAATGTGCACGCATTAACCTTCATACTTTTACTCTCTTTCCTCACATATAATTAATAGAATCAGCACAGAATGGTACATCGTGCGGCATAGCATCACCCTTCGTGTTTTATACTCTTTCCTCACAATCATGCACGACATCACCCTTCGTGCTTTAACACTCTTCCTCACCCAAACAACAATCACAAACACTGGGCAAGGGAATAAACAAGAATATAATAGAACTCCCGGCAAGGGAATAATAATTAAACACTTAAATCCCGGTAAGGGAACAACCAATAACTCAACAATAACTTGGCAAGGGTTTCAACATAATAACTTCTTTCTCTTTTTCACTTTTACTTTACATCTCGCTTACCACTTGAGCCAATGCTCCAAAGGGTTCAATCAACTAATATACTTTCACAATTTTAAGATAGTTTGAGCCAATGCTCCTCAATATTCAAAGGTCACAATTACCTCCATAAACTTGTCACAACAAATAAAAATCACCTCTAAGCATAGATAATACAACGAAGTCATGAAAATCACAATATAAAACCCACATGCATGCTTGACTCCGACATATAGATACTCGTCACCATGCCTATATATTGTACTCAACAATTATCACATAACAAATATGACTCAACTCCTAATCTCTCAAGCTAAGGTTAGACCAAACAGTTACCTCGATGCCTTGAACACAACTCAAGTCTCAATTATAGCTTTACCCCTTGATTCCACTGCCAATTCGCTCGTATATAATCAAAAATTACTTAATTACATCAATAAACGTTAAATGAATCAACCCCATTGCATGAAAATGAGTTTTTCAAAGTTTTACCCAAAATGTCAAAAATCGCCCCCGAGCCCACGTGGTCAAAAATCGAGGTTCGAACCAAAACCCGATTACCCATTCCCCCACGAACTCAAATACATAATTTGTTTTGAAATCAGACCTCAAATTGAGGTCCAAATCTCCAATTTTTAAAAAAGCTAGATTCTACCCAAAAAACCCAATTTCTCCCATGAATATATTTGATTTTAAGTTAAAATCATGTTAAAAGATGTTAATGATTGAAAGAAATAAGTAAAAACTAACTTACAATCGATTTGGGAGAAGAGTTATTCTTGGAAAATCACCCAAAGGAGTTTGTGCTTTGAAAAGATGTGAAAAATGGTTCAAAATCGGCTAAGTATAAAAAAATGCGAGTCTCGGTTATGGAAAATGCGAATAGGGGTTCGCAATATGGGAATTGCGAAAAATTGTTGGCATTTGCGAATCCTTTTAAAATTCCGGCCCTTCGCATTTGTGAGGCCTGTGTCGCATTTGCAAAGAAAATTCTCTCATTCGCGATGAAAGGGCAGGTCTAGGCTGTTTCGCATTTGCGAGCCAGGCTTCGCAAATGCGGAGCCTGCATGTCAGTTCATACCGGCTAATTTTTAAGTTAAAAAATGCACCCCGTGGCCTATCCAAAACTCATCCGAGCCCTCGAGACTCCAAACCAAATATACACACAACCTCAAAAACATCCTACGGACTTATTCATGCGATCAAATTGCCACGATAACATCATAAACATCGAATTAAGCCTCAAAATTCATGAATTCTTTTAAACTTCTTAAAACATCAAAATTTTCAATTTAGGACTGAATCACGTCAAATGATATCCGTTTTTTTATCACATTTCACAAAATATCTTAAATCATATATAAGACATGTACCGGGCTCCAGAACCAAAATACGGCCCCGATACTAACATGTTCTAATCAAATTTCATTTCCAATTTCCTTAAACAATTTCAGAAAATAATTTCTTTTAAAAATTTATTTCTCGGGCTTGGAACCTCAAAATTCGATTCCGGGCATACACCCAAGTCCCATATTTTCCTACGGACCCTCTGAGACCATCAAATCACGGGTCCGGGTCCATTTATCCAAAATATTGATCGAAGTCAAAATAACTCATTTTATAACCAAATTTTACCATTTTTCATAGATTTTTGTATTTAAGCTTTCTGGCTATGTGAGCTCGGACTGTGCACACAAATCGAGGTGACTCTAAATGAGGTTTTTAAGGCCTCGGAGTCATAGAATTTAATTTAAAACAAGTGATGACCATTTGAGTCATCACATCGTATCACTCACAAGCTACCATTTTATGTTCATTGAATCCAAACAGAATAGGAGCGAACTTGAAAAGACAAACTCAAGCCAAAAATATACTTTGGGAGAATAAGTGGGTAAACAGAAGAAAAAAGTGAGCTAACTTATGTCCGAAATAATTCTCTGATTCTCTCTGTTAATGACCATGACTAATTCTTTCATGTTTTTTGCAACATAAGGTAACAATCATAAAAGTTTCTTTGCTACCTACAGAATAGTGGCATCAGGACAAATTCTAAAGAACTAATATAGCAAAAATGGATGAGCAGGGGGAAGAAACAGATGCGTGGGGAGATGAGAGAAATGGTTTAGAAGAGGGGAGTGGAAGGGAGATGGTTTTCTATTTTTTTCCTTTTCTATTTTAATTACAGTTGTCAATTTCTAAGAAAATTATACATGTCAGCCATTTATTTATTCATTTGACACGTCACAAAAGCATGTGAATTATATTCATCTTTGTATTGTGATTTTCTATCAATTCTGTCTAAATAACACATTTGAGATGTGGTTGAAATGTTTAACTGGAACAGACCTGTAATAAAGTATCAAAGTGAAAAGTGCGGACAAGTTTAAAGGACTATCGATGTCTTCTGCCTTGAATTTAAAATCACGAATCAGAGCCACATAATTACATTCAATTGAAAGTCATGAGTGAGAGCCATAAGTAAA
>MDKF011044081.1:0-20057 GCA_026770625.1 Nicotiana glauca
CATAATCGATTTCATGTACAAACAAAGAAGGCTTTGAGCATGCAAATCCAAAGTATAAGATCAGGCAATTACATAGTTACAATTAAGATTTCCTCAACTAAATATAATCAGAAAGTGACTAAGCATGTATTAGACTCATATTATTCTCAAGAGGGCACAGAAACAGAAGAAGTAAAAGAGGTTGATAAACAGATATGCAAGTAGAAAAATTAGGGTTGGGGCTACTTAGCTTTCTCGTTCTTGATTCTATCTTTTCTTTCTTTCTTTCTTCTATTTTCTTTTTCTATATATTTCTTCATTTTTCTTTCTTTGTTCTTGATTTTCTGGTCATCAGGAGTTCATGAGAATTTCCTTGGCTGTTGGACTTCCAACAGACTCTTTGAGTCTTCATTTTGTGATAAAGATCTTGGTAGGAGTCTAGGGGTTTGATGTGGTGGTTTTGGGACTAGGAATGTCCGTTGGAATGAAGTTCCGGCGATATATTTTTTAATATTCGAAGGGTTTGGGGTTGATTCGAGGAAAACTAATTAGATAGGTTGAAGAGGACGATGAGACGGTCCTATGGTGTTAATGGCAAACACTGATTCAAAAGTAGTGGTCGCCGGAGTAAGGTTCCGGCGACATCTTTTGGATTATTTGAGGTTTTCCAATGATTTTCTGGGGGATCTAATATGACATGGTGATAGAGGAGAAGGAGGAGGTCATAGGGTGTTCATGGTGGTTTAATCGAAACTGGTAGTGAATTATCGCCGGTGAAGTTCAGGCGATGTAGAGAGAAACCTAGGGCGGCTAGGGTTTGTGTTTAAAGACGAATGTGTATAATGAATGTATGTGTAACGTTTTGTATATTTAAAAGCTTGGGAAGATCTGGGACCGTTGGATCAAATGAACCAATGGCTTAGATTCAATTAACCTAAGAACGACGTCGTTTGGATTAGTGATGATCCGATCCTGGCCTTTTGATTATTTAAACGAACGGCCAGGATTTGACGACTTAAACGTCGTCGTTTGGTTTAAAAGAGAGTCTGCATCTCTAGCCGTTTGATAAGGAATTTTAACGGCCCAGATCTGCTCACTTAGAACGGTGTTGTTTGGGTTATGTATATACAGACCGGCTGTATTATTTTGGGCTTGGCCTGGGTGTTATATCATTTGGGCTACTGATTTTGTTATTTGGCTCAATTTTTGTTGTATATTGTATTTTGTATTTATACATTGTATTTTCTTAATATTTTTTATGTATTTTCTTTTCTGTATTTTTTGTATTACTCATGTATTTATTATTTCTTGGTATTTTCCTTTTAATTTTCTGACTTTTCTAAAATTAAAGAGTAATTAATTTCTATTTTTGGTATTTTCTAATTAATAAAGACTGGTACTTTGTTTTGATTTTCTTTGCTTTATTATATTTTTTTAAAGATAAAACAAATCCAAGTATTTCCACATAATTATCAATAAATTTTCACACAAAAATCATTTTTGCATATATTTTTTGGAATAATTTGCTTGGGGCAAAAGTCACGTGCTCACAGTCACATTGGGAAAGGACTCACGTTTTGACAACCTGACAGTCATGATGATTGCCTCCCATATGTCACATCACGGTCCCTTGGCGGGGTCAAACTCTCCAAAATTGAAGGTGTTAATTCCTCCTGTCGAGGACGCACCTCGCTGCGACCCCGACGAACGGAGGGACTAACTGTATGGGGTCGAATTTGACCGACCACGTCCCAAGCAAGCACGACCACCGTGTATACAGAGGTCTGGCTGAAGGGACGACCCAAGGATAATAGAAAGGACGATCATGCAACCACGTCGGCCCCTCAACTGCGTGTACTTTATCTTTATCTTGTACTATTCTCTTTATATTTTATGAAGAGTTAAAATGAAACCTCTCCGCTATATAAGGGAGGTTCTCAGTTGTGTAAAGGCATCAGATCATTATTATCAATAACACACACTCTCTCTCTCTATAACATATTCTCTCCTTCTTTCTCTCTCTCTATCCGATTTATTCTTTCATCCCAATAATATCTTTGTATTATTTCATTCCTCAGTTCTTCGAATTATTACGCCACAAAGGACGAAACATATCTTAGAGTCAATTATTTCCGATTACGATTTACCCCTTCTTATATATTGATTGATTTGCTTAAATATTGTTCGATAAAATTTTAAGTCAAACAAATTGCAAGCACAAAAAGGACCATCATAGCCAATCTGTTCAATGCATTGGCCACCGGCTTGGGGTCCAAATTTCTGCTTGCAAAATGGTAGTAAATATTTTAGCTCAACTTTGCCTTGATTGCACAATATTTCTGTATATATTTGGTCACAGGTGTTTGCCGCCTTTATTGATGGGGATTATTGTTCACGTTATCTTTATATATGACAATAAATGTATGACGAACCATTCTTTTGCAAACAAATTTGTGTCATTTGAATTAAATTAAAACATTTAAAAATCCATAAGCATCCATGATAAGAAAAAAAAGAAAGGAAAATTCAAAAAAAGAGAGGTTAAATTGTATCACATGAAGATGTTAGACCATAATCCATAAAGAGCTTTCCTTATTTTATATTATTCACAAAATAATTTTTTAAAATTGCTTAAAGTTGACTCATAAAGCCTAATTAACTAAGCTTGATTTATAAATCAACTGCGAATTTATGCCATCTACTAAAGGAGGCGTTCGGCCTTAATTTATTAAATTAAAAAAATTGTCACTAGTTTGAAAATATGTGGATTTGCTTTGATTTTTCTAAAAGCTTTTCAAACAATACATCTGTTCTGGACAAATGACAGGTTAGTTAGAACGATAAAAAGTCATTAATTTGGCTGGACGCCAGATTAGTGGCACTAACGTGAGAGACTAACTAACCAATTTGTAGAAGTAGAATCAGTGTAATGCACTCAATTCATGTGCATAATTTTAATCATTTATTTTCCATGATAAAAATATTACTACTACTAAATAAATATTTTAAACAACAAGGTACTAATAAAATGCTTGATATGGTTTTTTTTTGTTAATTATTCATTTGAGCCATAAAAAAGAGACAATGGAAGTCCTACACTAGCACATTGCAGATAGTAGGCTGTTCAAATTGTCAAACTTCAAAGGTATAACTTATGTTGGAAGTTTCCAAAGGCTGTTTAGCCGTAAATTACTCTTTTATCATTGTCAATTTGGAATTGGGCCTGATATATTCCTCTATTTTGTTTTATTGTTCAATCCTGTCCCTCGTTATACTTTCCGTCCAAATTTACCCCTGCCGTCCATCAAAGTTCTATATTTGTCCCTATTTTAACGGCCGGGACACGTGGCACATCCTGAATACGGAAAAGGACCTGATATATCCCTATACTTTATTTTATTGTTCAATCTTATCTCTCGTTATACTTGCCGTCCAAATTTACCTATGCACTCCATCAAAGTTCTATATTTGCCCATATTTTAATGGCCGAGACACGTGACATATTTTAGGAGAAAGAACCAGTACAAAAACAAAAAAACTCCAAATCGCCCTAGAACCCATGACCCGCATGCTCGTTTTTCCTCTCTTAATTTTTTTCCAAACTTCTCTTAAATAAAAACTTTTAATCCGTGTAAGATATTATCTTAGTCTGACAAAGAGATGAGGTTCAAAAACACAAGGTTCTGTCATCTCGTTGCTTGTTGCCACCATTTATTTCTTTACTTCTATTTTCTTACTCCTCATTCCCTTACATTTTTTCTTCCTCTTGTTATCACTGAATGAAACTCCACCTTTGAAAACAAAACTGCTCGAAGTCGCCCACAATTCCTTGCATATGTATTTTCTTTCAATCTCATTGATTTAAAAAAAAATTGAAATAGGTGTGGCAGAAAATTTGAAACTTCAGACAGGCTTGATGGAATTCTTTCTCCGGCGATCTCAACACAACGATAGGAGGTTGAGTCCAATTTCGAACAGTTCAATGAAGCTGGTGAAGTAATTTCTGCGGCTAAAATAAATATAGTAAGATTTCATACATGCCCAAGTACTCAAGACCATTCACGAAGTCATGCCAGCGCCGGAAATTGTGTCTTTGAACCTCATCTCATTGTCAGACTAAAATAATCTCTTACACGGATTAAAAGTTTTTATTTAAGAGAAGTTTGGAAAAAAATTAAGAGAGAAAAAACGAGCATGCGTGTCATGGGTTGTAGGGCGGTTTGGAGTTTTTTTTTATTTTTGTACTGGTTCTTTCTGCTAAAATATACCACTTATCCCGGCCGCTAAAATAGGAGCAAATATAGAACTTTGATGGAGGGCATGGGTAAACTTGGACGGAAAGTATAACGAGAGATAGGATTGAAAAATAAAATAAAGTATAGGGATATATCAGGCCCTTTTCCGTATTCAGAATGTGCCACGTGTCCCATCCGTTAAAATAGGGGCAAATATAGAACTTTGATGGACAGCAGGGGTAAATTTGGGCGGAAATTATAACGGGGGACAAGATTGAACAATAAAACAAAGTAGAGGGATATATCATGCCCTTTTCCGTTGTCAATTAGTGTTTGATTTTCAATTGATTTATTGGACAATTTTATGGGAAACCCGTAGCCGCTACTAGCACACAGGGTAACTTGCTCATTGCGCAATAGATCGCAAACCACATAGGAGATGCATGTCCTGTTGAGTTTTAAAGCTAAAATACGCTTAAAAGAGGGTGAATGGTAAATGGAAGGAAAATGAAATGTTTGAGATTCTCCCCTTGGCAAAGAGACATTGTCTTATACTGGAAGAGGAAAAGGTTTTTGATGGGTATATATATATACACAATTGCTCTTCTTTTAGCTCTTAAAGAATTAAGAAGAAGGCAAGCCTCGCGCCGTTGTTGCTCGGCTTCGGCTCGATTGATTGATTAATTTTTTGGACCAAATTTATTGGTTGATAGTAAATATTAACATAATATTATTAAATATCTATTTTTGTAAACGGAAAATTAATATTAAATCCAACGGAAAAATAAAGTGTACGTTTTCCATTTTCTGTTTTTTATTTTTGTGACATAAAAATTATGTTTCCTCTACGCGTTTTGTCCTCCCGGTTTATTATTGCATAAATAGCCATTTATGTTATGATATTTATGTTATGGCCGTTTTACGTAAATAACCCTTCTGAAGAGTTACATATCTTCAATTTGAGCTCAACATTGGCTATAAATAGCAGTCCATTCTCTCAGATTTTCCATACGAATTTCTGAGTTCTCCTCCTTTCCTCTGCATTGTTTTAACTTCTAAGAAAGCAACAGTAAGTGTGATTTGCTACTGATCTTTTTGTTCGCTGAAACACTGAGTTTGAAGTACCGCTATACATAGTGTGTAATTCGTTCAATTCTAGGATAAAATAATCCACAACCTTAGGTACTAAGAGAGGATTAAATTTCTTAAGAAAACACTATGAATTCAATGAGCTCAGATTAAATTTTGTTTATGTTTAATATTTCTATTTATACGTTATTTTTTATTCTCCAAAATTATTTTTATAAATACAGAATTCTAATATATTCGGTGCGACAAGCTCTGATTGAGAATTTTGTTTGGTGAGGGAAATTGATATAGAATTTCTATACAATTTGTTTTGCCAAGAGTTTTTAATTAGAATGGGAGCGTAGTTGATGGCGACGTGCGGAAGGGATGTGAACATACACGATATATGTCTACGCGTTTTTTCTCTCTTCACTTCAGATGTCTGAGTTGGTGCTTTCTTTGTTATCGTCTCATTAGGCCTTAAAAGCCAGGTTTTATGTCTCAACAACTCTGAACTCTCATTTAGTTTCTTACTTAAATCCATAGTTTTGATGGGTAAAAACGTAAAAGCATTCGATGATTACATCAAATCAATAACTATAAAATGTGTCTTTTATATACGTATTTATCACTTAATTATGATTAAATAACGTACAAAATAAAATCTAAACAAAAATATTCTTAAAAATACGAAGAAAAAAAAAGCTAGCATAATATGCTGCAATTCAATTTTTTTACATATAACATTCCATGCAAGAATTTTATATGTTTTGGAGTTCCAACATAATATGATGAAAGTTTATACACAAGAGGTCCATAATTTAGCATATTCAGTTGAAACTTTCCAAATTTTAGCTAGGGTATTTTTGTCCAGAATTTATTTCAGCATAAAATAATGATTATTTTTAAATGACTTTACAAATGTTAGTTACTTACCTATTTTTTAATTACCGGTCCGAAAATTATCTGACCATGCTATTTTCGTTTGAACTTTTAGCTGCTAAAATTAAATTATTTGATTTAATATGAACACTGAATGCTAATAAATTTTTACCTTTGACATGGGGATGGGTTTCTTCTTGGTGCTAGCTAGCTAAAATATCGAAGATGTTGAAAATGACTTAGGCCCCGTTTGACCATAAGTTTTGGCAAAGTAAATTTGAAATTTATTTTCAAAACTCATATTTGACCATAAATTTTGCTCATATTTTGGTCAAATCCCAAATCAAAAATTTCAAATTCCAAAATCAGCTATTGAGCTGATTCTGGGCCAAATTTCTAAAACTGGGGAATTATATACATGTTTTATTCAAAATAAAGTTGGAAATTATGTTTTAAAATCATATGTCCAAACACATTTTGATCTTCAAACCAAACTTCACCCAAATCACAATTTTCAAAATAAATTTGGAATCTATGGCCGAACGCTAGCTTAAAATCTCTCCAATATCTGGATCCAACTTATCTACCTTAGAAAATGTCTACTCCTTGAGCAATTTGTACGCTGGCGGTAAACAAACGTCAAAATTATCCGTAAACGTTTCCGAAGAACTGGTCAAAATGTCAATTAGTACCTCATATGATTGGTTAGAAACGAGTAATGAAAGATACTTTAATTACAATGTACGCGGAATTCATTTTAGGCTGTCATTCTTAAAACAGCAGCAGCCGAGCATGTGACACTTCCCAACTCTTGTATCTACCCAAAAAAAAAAAAAAAAATCTGTACTAAACTTCCGCTATATGGAGATATAGGAAAAAGCCGGACTACAAGGGTCCGGTGCCTTACCTTGCATTTCTGCGATAGGTTATTTTCAACGCTCGAACACTAACCTTCTGATCGCATGACGTTAACTTTACCAGTTACGCAAAGCTCACCTCCTATCCTAATATACACTTAGCTTTATTTATTCAAAAGATAATGCATAATGACCTGACTTTAATGTCTAAATACTCTTTTCAATATTCCCACAACTGCTCCATGTCCGGGGGCGGACCTAGAGCATCCAATAAGGATTCTTCGGAACCTAGTAATTTTTGCGTAAACCCTGTATTTATATTAAAAAATTTACGAAATATTTATAAATAATTAATTATGAACCCAAATATTATTATATATTAATCTAAAATTTTAGTAGGAACTCATAAACTTCAAAAAGTAAATCCGTCTCTGTCCATGTCCAACCCCACAAGTAATCTTACACTTCCCAAACACATTGTTTTCTCTATATTATAAATACATAAGTCCCTTATTTTATCCATCCAACAAAAAAGTGCCCAAACCCAAGACAACCACAAAGCTAAAACAAAGCAAAAGACCCAAAGTTCAAACCAAGTTAAAGGTTGTCTCCTAAAGAGCTCCTTTTGTCCAAAGCAAGTTCTCATAAGCCTAAATCAATGGCAGATGATGGGGAAGACTTGACTCCATTTTGGCTACAAAACA
Organism: Nicotiana glauca; assembly: GCA_026770625.1. Lineage (NCBI taxonomy): Eukaryota > Viridiplantae > Streptophyta > Magnoliopsida > Solanales > Solanaceae > Nicotiana > Nicotiana glauca. The sequence continues at coordinate 7,726 of MDKF011044081.1, forward strand.
CCACCGATCTCCGCCGTACTGATCGCCTCCGCCACCACCTGTCATCTCTCTTCTTTAACTCCGCTCTCTTGCTCGTCTTTCTGTTGGTTACAGCAATCTTTTTCTTAGTTTTCATTGTTCCCTCGACTCTCTCTTTCACAAATAGTAGTAGTATATTTAAACCAAGCAGTGTAAAGAAAAGCTGGGATTCTTTCAATGTAGTGTTGGTTCTAGTTGCTGTGATCTTTGGTTTTCTCAGCAAAAACCAGAATGAAGACAGAAATACCAATGACTATCATCAAATTACTTCTCCAATTATCAGAAATGAAGTTCAGAAATCGAACCCATCAACCCCAAATAATCGATGGTTTAATGAAATACGAAACTCAAATCCAACTACTCCTCGCACATGGTACGATAATGTGGATCGAAATTCCTATAGCAACAATCAGAGCAATAATAATGGTGGGGCTGGATTGAGGAGGAGTTTTAGTTCATATCCTGATTTATGTGAAGTGTCGCCGCGGTGGATCTCCGGCGAAGATCATTGGCGGTTCTACGACGATACTCATGTTGATACTTATCGGTTTTCGGATCCCGGTCAGCTTCATCGCCGCCGTAGCTGGAGAGAAGTCGATCGTTCTCCGGAACCTGATATTAAAACTATTTATGAAGATACTTTAGAATCCAAAAAGGAACCTATATTTGCTCCACCATATTCAACTCCTCCGCTGCTCTCACCGCCGTCTCCGCCGTCACCTCCGCCAGCTCCGGCACCGGTAGTATATGAGGAGAAAGTGAAGAGAGCAACTCATAGTGTTCCGCGTAAAAAGGAGAGAACAAGGAAGAAGAGGGAAAATCATGAGGTAGAAGCAAATGAAGTTGTTAGGGCACCGGCGACACCTCCACCGCCACCACCTCCACCGCCGCCGCCATTGCCGCAATACATGGAGCCGCGGAGCAGTAAAAGTGACCGAAAAAGAGGTGGTGCAAGTGCGACAAAAGAGTTTCTCAATTCATTGTATCATAAGAAGAAAAGAAAAAACAGGTCAAAGAGTGTTGATAATTTTGATGCTCTCCTTCATAAATCAGAACCTCCTCCTCTCCATTATCATGAATGGCCGGAAACATTCATCACTACACCTCCGCCGCCGCCGCCGCCGCCTTCGTTGTTTCAGAACCTGTTTACGTCCAAAAAAGCTAGGAGAAAGAGAAATGCACCTCCACCACCACCTCCTCCTCCGCCTGTGAGGGCAGCGCCGGTCAGGATATCAAGACCAAATTCTCAAAATGTCCAAAATGCCCCGATCCCCACAACTCCAGCACCAAAGCCAGTGAAAATAAGAAGTTTCGACAGCGTCGAGGAGAACTCGAACAGCGGGGGGAATTCCCCGTTAATACCAATTCCGCCACCGCCTCCACCTCCACCGTTCTACAAGAAGAACGCATGGAAATTTGTGGTGCAAGGTGACTACGTGAGAATAGACAGCACCGTCAGCTCACGTTCTGGTTCGCCTGAACCTGAAGATATAGATTCAGCTGAGAGCACCCCAACGGCGGACTACGTCGGCGGTGATCGGACGGTATTTGCGCCGTCGCCATTATTCTGTCCAAGTCCAGACGTCAACACAAAAGCTGAAAACTTCATATCAAAGTTCAGAGCTGGATTGAAGCTAGAGAAGATCAACTCCTTCAACAAAAATGAAGGCCGAGGTTTATCTAATTTGGGCCCAGGAATTGGCCCAAGTTAGATATTGCATTCTTTTTCACCACATTGATTGATTTGTTAAAATTTTCATTTTTTTACACGTTTTTTCATGATTATTTCAGGTGTATTTGAAGTTTTATTGCATAGAGTATTAGTTTAGTGTACAGAAAAAGATTACAGCAGAGAGTGCATCATAGGTTAGAAGTTGGAATTAATTGATTTGATTATATTGTTTTTTTCGGGGGAGCCGAGTTTCTTTTGAAAACAGTTTCTGTGCGTACAAATTAAGTGAGATTCCACTAGAGTGTTGTTGTTATCGTTTTTGGGGGATTGTTGTTGCATTTGGTAAATTGGTCATGTAGTTGAGTAGTATAAGTTAAGGAGGAAGTGTGTGATTTTGAGTAATCCACGATATGATGTATTGATAAGAGCAAATAATATTCGATCTTGGATTCTACTGCATGTCAAGATTTTCTTGTTAAGTGATAGCTGGCTTGAATTTTCAGATTAAGGAAACGAGAAGGACACAACTTGGGCGCAAATTGCCATTTCATTTGGATTTTAGTGGTGTAGAACAAGCAGAGTTGTTGAGTGTTGGTTGAAATTTGATATCGACATTCGTTTACAATTTGGGGTATTAGTGGTTCGATTTGGATCGATTTTTCTCAAAAAAAAATTAAATAAGTCGGTTTTTTAAATATTAAAATCAAACCAAAACCAATTAAGTCATTTTTTTCTCGATTCGGTTTATGTCGGATTTTGTCGGTTTTTCGGTTATTTATCAGTTTTTTCTTAAATATAAGACATGCACTACCAAACACATATTCCGGCGACCATATTTTTAACATAACACTATCAAATCAATTGCGCTTTGAGAAATCTATTATTTACTAAAATATATTAATGATAAATGAATCAAATAGTCATGAATAATTTAAGGACTCAATTAAAAAATATTTTTTTTAATATGAAATGAATTTTTACACTTAACAAAAGAAACCATCAATCAAACTAGAATATAAAGGTAAAAACCAGTAATAAAAGTGCAAACGATTAACATTCACCATAAATGTTTTGAAATTTTGTATAAAAATATACATATATATAGGTGTAATAATAAATTTGAAATAGCTACTTCTACAGTCGGTTTGGTTCAATTTTTTTCTATTATTTTTTTATTAAAACCAAAACCAAACCAAATTTGATTGATTTTAAAAATTCAAAACCAAAACCAAACCAAACCAAAAAGTATCGATTTTTTTGATTGGTTTGGTTTGGTTTTCGGTTTGAATCGGTTTTCACGAACACCCCTATTTACAATTATATTAGCATTTGCACGTCTCATTCCTTCTCAAAGGTACAAGTAATAGAACATATCTTAAAATCAACACACACACACATATATATATTAATCACAAATTGATAAGGTAGTGTAGGTCCAATTTACTGAACACCAACATGTTGTAAGTAGTGATAAACGTGAAGCAAATACTAAATACTTTTCTCATCCCTGACTTTGTCAATTGGGTCCTATGTTTCTATCATAAGTGTACATGTGTACTCTTAGGACCACCACCATCATCGTCTTTATGTTACATTAGCTTCTATGCTAGTCCTACCACATAACTAGTCTTCTATCAAGCCCTTTGGCGTAGAGACGAACCATATTTCTTATGATTCAAGTCAATTCAATAGTAGTTTTTATTCATACTTTGTATATGTATTAAAATTTTATTAAATATTTATAAATATTTAATTATAAATCCAATTATTTATTGTATATTAACTTGAGTTTACTGCATAAACACATAAATTTTAAATTCTAAATACGCTTGAGTGCCTATTTGGCAACCCAAAACACTATACAATGATAAATTCAAAAAAAATGTTGTAGCTTGCAAATGGTACTTTGCTCCAGCCTCCGGTGAGCCATGCGCAGCACATGTGTAAATTTTACAGAGTATTTCTCCTATTTGGTTTGGAAAGGATAGTTTTGTCCAGGCTCACTTTTAGGGCTCAGTATATATCGGATAAAACCAATAACCCGAATAAGTAATTATTTATTGGGTTATCGGTATTGAGATATTGGATTAACGATTCGGTAACCGTTTAGAATTTTTTCACTATTGGGTTATCGGTTCAGGTCTCTGTTTGCCAATTTTATTAAGAGAGATTTTCATAAAGCACAATCTTTTGGTAGTAATTAGCCATCTATAGATATCATTTGCGCTATTACGGATTATAGATACCTTTTGTGTGGTTATAAGATGTATTTAATGTATTTAAGCTATTGTATTCATGAATACACTAGCAAAAAAAGGCGTGAATCAGGGAAGTCTAGCTATCAGTTGTTGTATTCGAGTGTATTTGACTGTATTCATGGAGTGAAACATGGGATTACAGCTAGACAAATTATTGTATTCAAATGTATTCAACTGTATTCACGGCGTGAAATAGGGGATTACACTGTTTTTAAAACAGAAAGTGAATCAATTAACATAATAGACTCCTAATATAACTCAACAAACTCAATTATAACACACAAATTTTATATTTTAAGTTATAAAAAAGACTCTCAACCAAAACATACCCCAAAAATATAGTAATCTTCAGAGAAATTATATAATACATATAAATACATAAATTATATTAAGTAAAAAAAATATATAAATACATTTATGGCATATAGCGAGACAGTGAATATAATGAAATACATATAATACAACGGAATACATTGAAATACAATGAAAAAAAGGATACGATGAAATACATGGAATACAACGAGATACATTGAATTACAATGGGAAAAAAAATAATGAATACAATGAAATACATGAAAATACATTAAAATATATTAACAGAAAATTAAGTTGTTCAGCTCCAAATTCCGTCGTCTTTGTTGAAGAGCAAACCCTAATTTCCGGCGAATCCGTCATTCACCGGAAGCCGGTAGTGAAAACACGACCCAATGGAGATTGTGGATAGTGCGAGGATGGGTTGCTATTAACCACAAAATCAAGAAAAATATTGTTTGGTTGTCGGTGTTACAAAAATACGACCCAAATTCTTATTGCACAATTTGAGAACTAAGAAATTAATTCAGAATGATAGGTGGCTATTAATAGGGCTGAGCAAGAAATTAATGGGTTACACAATTTGAGAACTAAGAAATTGATTTAGCGAGAGCTTACTGTTGTGTAGAGCAAAAGTATGGCGTTGAGAGATAACCATGGAGAAATATGGTGTTGAGAGAGAGAGGGGATGGAAAAAAAATCTGAAAGAATGAGGGGAAAAAAAATACAAAGAGTATTTTATGGCTTAAGAGTATGAGGTAACCATAAATAGATATTTGGCTATAAAAATCAAAAGGTATTTATAAAATATAATTTTTTAAAAGGGTATTTATTTAAAATAAATAAGGTATCAACCTTTGCTATAGGAGGTAAAAATTTCTTTTATTAATCGGTTAACCGATAACCCAATAAGAATTAATAGAATTACGACTTTACCCTTAAGTGTATACATATGTTAGGGCTTCAGTCCAGTCTCTCATATTCTTTCTCAACCGCACTCTTGAGTTGCTTCATCTTCATTCTTCATAAACCTTACTAATTACTCCTGGCGTAAGTCTTTAGTCTTATACATTAGACTTTTAATTTTTATAGCAAAATTCATCTTCATACTTGTATTTTTGACCGTTTTTATTTTTTTATTTTCATTTTTCAATTTTGTGAGCTCACGTTGTGCAGCCTATACCTACTACCAATTTTTTTTTGCACTTGTCAATTCTCAATCGACAATCTTCGTCAGTTTCGGGTATATTTTTAAATATTATTCTTCTGTACAGGACGCTGAGCTTTGACAATAGGACAATATTTTTCTTGCCTTCTAGGTATTTTTCATTTCTGTGTTAGTATTGTCCATGCATAGATCAAGGTTTTTCTCTATGATTTTATTATTCAGGTTAGCATTTGACAAACAATATCCAATTTATCTTGGACTATTAGTATTATATGTGTGGACTTGTTAATTTTAAAGTAAAATTGTTACTGCTTTTGTAAGGCCCCGTGAAAACTCGTACTCAAAACTTAAAAGCTAGTATTGCCAAATTATGAATATTTATTCGGACTCTTTTGTACTAATCTATGCATTTAAAATCAAGAATCAAAATTTTTCGGAAAAGTGCATCTATGCGGTCCAGAATGCGGTCGCATACCTGTCACATCTCCTTTTTCGCTACACCCATGGAAGGGCGTAAAGGAGTTTTTTCAATTAAAGGACAATCGAAACGGGATTTATTTATTAAAAATCAGAGTCTCCACTTGGGAGATTAATGGTGTCCCAAGTCACCGGTTGAATCCCGAATCGAGGAAATTATTGACTCTGTTAACAATCTGCGAACCAGAAATCCGGATAAGGAATTCTGTTAACCCGGGAGAAGGTGTTAGGCATTCCCGGATTCCGTGGTTCTAGCACGGTCGCTCAACTGTTGTATTTGATTTTATCTGATTTCAATACATGTTCTATCTTATGTGCCCTCTATTAGTAACCCGCTTTTATATTTATTTTAATAATAATTGCAACGTCGTAAAAATGTATTTCGAACCACGTCGCATCAGTGCACCCGTGGCTTCTAACCCATTTTGACTCCGTTGAGATTTGAATTTAGGTCGCATCAATGCGCACCTGAGTTTAAGAAAGTAATTTAATTAAATAGTGCCTAAAGATTCTAGCGTGGTATTATTTGGGGAGAGCTGTGAAATTTGCTAAACGGCCCTCCCGAGTTCTAATTATTTCGATAATCATTTATTGAGGGCCCCGCATTTGTATGTTATTGGGCGAGGAGGCAAACCTAAAGTGACTATTTTTCTATCCTTATTTGTCTCTAAAATGTAATAAAGAAAGACGTCTAATTGATCATTATTGTAAAAAAACGAACACAGATTACCAATTGGGCATCACAGGATCCATTGTCCTCCTAGCCTTGGGCCCAAATAACCCAATACACGCGAGGCTAGACAAATTTCCTCAATAAACCAAGAGTTGGGCAGAAAACCAGCCCAGGTAGAACCCAGCTGACCAGACCTCATGAGAGAAGTCAAGGGATCGAGTCCCTAAACATTTAACTCGAAATCGAATTCAGTGGCCAACACTTGCAACTCCAACGGAGCTTTTGCTTTTAATTTTTTTAACATAAGAGTGCTAAACTAAAAGGAGTACTATCTATACTAAAGCATTTGCTAAATAATCAGGAATTCAAACAGTCCAGAACAAATCAGTTTGAATACAGACGTTTTGATGCTTCTGTTATTGGATTAAATTACTGTCACTAATTACTTACCTATTCTGAAACTAACTATTATGGCAGAACAAACTAAATGTCAAAACCACTTCATATTAATATCACCTGTTACAGTGAGGCAAACCAACAACCTAGCAATTTTGAATTTTAAAACTAAAGCGTAACAATTCAGTAGTCCTTAGTTACAGTCCATGTGCATCTACCATTCATATAATACAACACAAATGGCTAATATCAACTATGTCTAATTAACAGTTATCTATTTAGTGACAAACATCAGAAGACATCCAAACATATATAAAGCTGGCAAACTCTTTTCATTTCAACTTTAATTTCCATCTACATTGAGGGATTCAAGGGAAGATACCTGGAATTGAACAAAAATAAGGAGGAGGAAGGTCAGTAGCAGCAACAGTCGATCACAAACAGCCCAGGAAAAGTTCAGAAATTCAAGTATGTTTTGAAAATCCACACAGAAACCACGAATTCAACCACAACACCAAAATTGACCAAACTGAACTCAACAGATAACTCTAGTCTACCAAATCAACCCAAAACCAGCTTGATTAAACCAAAACCAATTGATGAAACAGCAATACAGCTTCAGAAGATCATTTAACAACCAGAAAGGAAACAGGACTGAATGATTCTGCCTAAAGTCCAATGTAACAGTGTATTTTGATTTTTTCCGAAGATTTTTATTTGTTTTTCTACTGTTTTTGGATTTTTAACTTTTGAATTTTTTTTTTCTAAAACTGGATCTGAAGCTAGAAACTAAAGGTTGTTTTGATTTTTTCTGTTTTTCTAATGTTTTTGGATTTTGTATTTTTGAATTTCAACCGTAGGTCTGAAAATCAGAGAGTGGCTTTTTGGGAGGGAATTTGATGGCTGAAAAACTTGTAAATGAAGGCATGTCAATGCCATTTTATAGGCAAAACTAGGGTGCAAATTCAGATTTCAACTTTTACATATTAGTCCCTTTATTTTCCAACTTGTGACACAAGTAACTACCTAAAAATTATTGAAATTCTACTTGTACCCCCATCTAGAGGGTTCTAGAGTGTTCTTTTGCCCATGCAATGCCTATACTACCCTTGCCTTTGTTTTGAATTCGCCATGAGAGGACTGAGGAGACCATGCAGTACCCTTTTTGGCCAATTTTAGAGAATTAGGTTTTTCGGCCAACTCGAATTTAATATTTGAGACACCTGGGGATGATTTGAAATAAATTAATGGAAGATTTGGATAGAGGGTGGTAAGTAGAGCCTATAGTGTGAATTTGGTGTCATTTGATCAGAGTGGCGTCGTGGCCGGAAAATTTCAATTGATTATTCGAGAATTTAGGCTGTGATTCGAGGGAAACCAAGGGCAGGGTTGGAAAGAGGAAGGAAAGGGGACCTTGTGGTGTTAATTTGGACGGAAAAGGACGTCGACCGCCTCCGTGAGGCGATTTTCGGCGGCGGAGCACGGCGGGGGTAAGGCGGAATCACGATGGAGGCGGCTGAGACAAACTGTACGAGGAAGAAGGGTGAATATTTTAGGTTTATGACGATTTTTGGATATTTTTATGTAATATCCATGTTAATTGAGAGTCGTTGGATGAGATTAGATGAATGACCAAAATCTCTTTTTAATTTTTAAAACTTAAAACGACGTAGTTTGGCGACAGTACTATGTCGTTTCAATGGTTTTCTAACCTGATGGCTGGACCGGATTTTGGGATTGGGTTGGGGTTATTTTGTTTGGGCCTGGGCAATTTTAGCCCAATTCTTATATTTTATTAAGACAACCCTTTCTTGTTATTTGTTTCTTTTATTTAATCTCTTGTATTTTATTTTGTATTTTTTTATTTTGTATATATATATTTTTTTATTTTATATATAAAAAAATGTAAAAAATAACACAAAGACCTAATTAAACTTTTTAACTCCTAAAATTATTTAAAATTCTATTTAAAGATAAATGCAACAACTAACAATTAAAAGTGCCAAGAAACTATTTTTTTGTGATTTTCTTTAAATTTTATTCTAAAACAAATTAATACCCTAAATGCAAGTGCATATTTTTTTGTATTTTCATATGAATTACCATGCAATTAATTAACAACAAATTCAACAAAATCCACAAAATTGTAAAATCATTTTATTTGAAACTTTTGGAATAATTTGCTTTAGGGCAAAAATCACGTGCTCATAGCTGCCCCTCTTTGCCTGGAAACACGAAGAGTTTTCGTGCAAAGACAAGTGAGCGGTAATGAGCGATTTTTGCCCGTTCGCATATTCCGTGTGAAACATTTTTTGAAAGAGTTGACCGCACCCTGCTTCAGGGACTGCCTACATATCCTGGGCTAAACAGGAATCAGGTCAGTGTAGTTCGGGAGTCTTTGGTAGCTGGGACTACCAGGAGATGTGATTTCACTGCTGTTGCTACTGCTACTGCTTGCTGACCTCCTTATTACACCGTGGTAAAACAAAAGAAGCTAGTCTAAGCTATGATCTATGAGTTACAAAAGATCCTATCTATGTCTTCGAACTTGCTATTGTATTGCCTTGCACTTATATCTTGTGTTCTTCTAATAGAATTCTTGTTGTTGTCCTGGCGATGTTTTGCCATTCCTCTTGATGATGCTTGATTGCTACAATGTGAAATATGTGTCCATTTTTCAGGTGGGCTCCTGCTTGTGATACTTGAAAAGGTATTCCCTTGTTCTCCAGGTGGGCTCCTGATTGCAACAACAATAGACAAACCATGAAAAATTTTCTGCCCCAGTTTGGTAACTGCGTACAACATGTTATCAAATATTAAAACTAACGGTTAAAGTTGAATTGTACTTCCCTTGTTTTGCAGGTGGGCGCCTGATTGCTGAATTTGAAACGTATTCCTTTGTTCTCCAGGTGGGCTCCTGATTGCTGATTTTGAAAAGATATTCCCTTGTTCTCTAGGTGGCTCCTGCTTGCTGACTTTTGAAAAATATTCCCTTGTTATCCAGGTGGGATCCTGCTTGCTGATTTTTGAAAAGTATTCCCTTGTTCTCCAGGTGGGCTCTTGCTTGCAACAAAATAGACAAACAAAGAAAATTTTTCTGCCCAGTCCGGTGACTGGGAACATCATGTTATCAGATGCTAAAATTTGAATTGTACTTCCCTTGTTTTCCAAGTGGGTGCCTGACTGCTGAAACTTAAAATGTATTCCCTTGTTCTCCAGTGGGCTCCTGCTTGCTGATTTTGAAGAGATATTCCCTTGTTATCCAGGTGGGCTCCTGCTTGCTGATTTTGAAAAGATATTCCCTTGTTATCCAGGTGGGATCCTGCTTGCTGATTTTTGAAAAGTATTCCCTTGTTCTCCAGGTGGGCTTCTGCTTGCAATAAAATAGACAAACAAAGAAAATTTTTCTGCCCCAGTCCGGTGACTGGGAACATCATGTTATCAGATGCTAAAATTTGGATTGTACTTCCCTTGTTTTCCAAGTGGGTGCCTGACTGCTGAAACTTGAAATGTATTCCATTGTTCTCCAGGTGGGCTCCTGCTTGCTGATTTTGAAGAGATATTCCCTTGTTATCCAGGTGGGCTCCTGCTTGCTGATTTTGAAAAGATATTCCCTTGTTATCCAGGTGGGCTCCTGCTTGCAACAAACATACAGAACGAAGAAAATTTTCTGCCCCAGTTTGATAACTGGGCGCATTATGTTACCAAATATTAAACTTGAAAGATAAAAATTGCATTATACTTCCCTTATTTTTCAGGTGGGTGCCTGATGGCTGCGCTTGAAATGTATTCCCTTGTTTTCCAGGTGGGCTCTTGCTTGCTAATTTTAGAAAATATTCCCTTGTTATCCAGGTGGATTCCTGCTTTCAGAGAAAACTTTCTGCCCCTGTTTTAATCAAAGAAAGATTTGTTAATATAAAATGGTGGTTAGCTACTAGCATTCATGTTGGTCATGCTCCTGCTTCCGACTTTGCTCCGACTTGCTTCTTTGGACCTGCTTTGAAATGCCTCGACTTCCCGGCTGACTTTCAATCCTCTGGCTTTGATGACCCAAATGTTTTACCCCGTATTACTGTTTTGTGTTTTTGTCCCCTCTTGTGAACTTTGCTTTTCCCTTACAATTATCTGATTGTTCCACTTATGGGATTTTTACTGGTCCTTCATGCTTTACTTTCTTTTGATATGACCCAACCTTGTTGTGCCATACAACTGGGAAACGGTAGTTAAACTTTGACATCCTTCTTTTATTTTTTGAATAGAACTGACACTGAAACGTCTTGTAGACAAACTTCAAGAGAATGAAATGCAATGACCTCGAAGGTTGAGGATAGAAAGACTCTGAAAACGAATGAGTTGTAATGAAGAGAAAAAGGATAGGACTTATCTGAGTAGAAAGGTTGATTCCTTTGATCGTGCCATGCATTTTGGATTAACCAACCTAGTGTGTCCCACCAAATGTTAATTGCCACACTTGTTGTTCTATCTTTTCATAACCCAATTTTCACCAAAAACCCAAACATCGCTTGTCTTTCCACGTTTCAAACATTTTTCAACCACAAACTTTTTCATTTGACTAATCTGAAAACTCACTTTCGCCTTACGGTGCCTGTGAGGGTTTTCACCAATAAGACTCTCTCATTTTTTATATCTTTCCAAACTCACTTCGCCTTACGGTGCCCGTGAGGGTTTTCACCAATAAGAATCTCTCATTTTCATTTCTCTCAACTCACATCGCCTTATGGTGCCCGTGAGGGTTTTCACCATTAAGACTCTCTCATTTTCATCATTTTCCTTCTGGCACCAGAGTGTTGCCACAACATGAATCACCTTACCTGCTTGTATTGACATTTCTTAAAATTGATCAAAAGGTCTTTCTTTGGACCGTAATGTGGCTTTTGGACGGGTTTTAGAAAGAAGGGTATAGAGGCTCAAAATAATTCAACGTGGGTTTAAAATTACAACTTTCGGAATCATATTTCTCATAACAATCACAACTTCTGCCCCAGTTTCCTTCTTGGGGATTCTTGGACTTTTTTTTTGTTGTGACTGAACCTCAGTGAGGCTGCCTACGTACCCTTTCGGGATCAAGTCAAACGTAGTTCAGGTCATAAAATGGCTTCGTTGTTGCGATGTTTCCTTCCTTCCATTCTTCTTTTTTCTTCTTCATTTCTTTTCCTTTTTTCCTTTTTTTTCTCTTTTTCTCTTTTTTTCTTTTCCTTTATTTTTTCTTCTTTTTTTTTCTTTCTCTTTTTCTCTTCTTTTCTTTTCCTTTCTTTTTCACTGTTTTTCTCCTGTTTCTCCGCTTAATTTTCAGTTCGGGTTCTTGAGTTTTGTTGTTGATTCCGAAAGAGGGATATG
>MU721734.1:40253-61216 GCA_026770625.1 Nicotiana glauca
TTTTATCCTGGGAGGATTTAATCCATTACCTTGGCAACGTGTGAGGGGGTTAAAATTCCTTAAGGACACACAAGAAACTTGTGGACTCGGAATATTTCTGATTCTCTACTATTTTCCAAATTTCTTTAATTCTCCTAACAGTTTTTCTAATATTTGTTATAACACAGTAACGCTCACATTGATGGCCAAATATTATTCAAAGTTGATTGACCGTCGATCAGTCAACTCATAAAAGTAAGTACAATCACAGTGTCATAGTAAAAATATTGTATAAACTTCTTGAAATAATTGTAGTTAAAAAAGTTATGTAACATTTTAAACAGTAATATATATGTCATCTTAAATGGGAGAGACGCTGTAAACAAACAAGAAATCTTTTTCTTTTGGCAGATCTCTTCACAAAACATTTTGTTTGGCTCAAAAGTTATCAACATACTTTATAAGCTTAAAACCAATCAAAAATAAATGAGGGTAAATCGTAATCAAATATAATAAAACCTAGAGATAGAAAAGATGAAATTATTATAGTAGATCTGATAGTATGAACTTGAGAATAAGTGTTCGTTAGATGTAGAGATAGAGAGAGAGTAGGAGAAATTAGAGAGTTGTATTATTCGAGAATAATAATGATGCCCTTTTACAATGTGAAGGTCTCCTTTATATAGCAGGAGGACTTCCTCGAAATAATCATAAAAGTACAAAAGTAGTCAACATCCCCCTATTGAGGATGCTGAATTTTAAACGACGTCGCCTTTGTCCCCACGCCCAAGTCGTACCCTTGCTTTAGCGGACGTATGCTCAATGGGAATACCCATCGGCGTAGAGACATTGAGGGTCAAATTTGGCCCTATACAGTTAGTCCCTTCGCTCGTTGGAGGCACATTCGGTAGGCGTCTTCATTGAGTGGAAATGCGAACCTTGTCTTTGGAGAATTTGACCTTGCCCTGAGGGCGGTAATGTGAATGAGATGAAATGTATGACATTGCAGAGCTGCTGACACGTGGCTCCCTTTTTGAAATGACGTCATCGCCCGCATGCATCATTATTATACTTACTCCCAAGACGGTTAAGAGGATGATGTGATGTTCTGGTTTCTTGCGCCCGTTTTGAATCGTGCCTTTTCGATTTCTGTGCATCCTAAACCTATAAATAGAGGGAAGTTTCAATTAGTTTCATCTTTTGAACCTTTGCGAAACCTTTTCTGGCTTCCTTCTTTGCCTTTCTTTCTAGCAACCGTTATTTCGTGTGAGACTCTTCCACTTCTCTGAAGCCACACTTCTCATCGTTAGTGCTTTGTTTCTTACATAGGGTAACATGACAAAACGTCATCAGAGCAGTAAAAAGACCAAAGATAATGCCCCATCTAGGGTTCCGCCTTCCTTCGGTGGCGAGGAGGAAGAAGCAAGAAAACCCCTTCTTCCCCTTACTGTAGACAACGTCCTCCCAAAGGAGATGCATATTCGAAGGGATTTTCAAACTAAAAGCCCAGCCCTTCCCTGGGAGCATAGTGATTTATTGCAATCCTATCTAGATAATCTTCGAGCGACGCACCATATTCCGGACCACGTGGAAATGGTTCCGGCCGGGATGGACTATGCCAATGCGCACAGGCCTGGGTACTGCACATTTTACGAGTACCCATTTTTGATCGGTTATAGTCTCCCGATCTACTCTCTAGCGGAGGAGCTTTTCTGTTTTTTCAATATTTGTCCGGCTCAACTTACTCCTTACACCTTGAAGGTGTGCAGGATTCTGACCACGTACGCGGCCAAGGCTGAGTGCAGCGTCTCAGTTCACCACCTTTTACATTTATTCAGCCCTGGTTACCTGAGGGGTACCATGCTGCAGTTGAAAAGCTGTGGCATGAAAGGCTTGGTTGTTAAATCTAACGACAAGACCAACCGCCGCTTTTGGCGTAGGTACTTCTACATCAGGACGGAGCACCTGGTGTCTCACCCTGAAGGGTTCCCGATGGAACCCGGAACGTAAGTACCTTTATTTGTAGAATTCATGACTACTTGCGACCTTAACCATTCGGCCACTGTGATTTCTTTCTTTTCTTTTTTTTTTTGTAGCGAGGGCTTCTCCACCCCAGTTCATTGACAATATTAAATCGTGGTGGAAAGAATGATACCTTATGCAGATGAATTCCTTACCTGGGCCGCATTTCGTGAATGATACGACCCGTCAGGTAATTCTTCGGCTTTGGTTTGGAAGTTCCCTTAGGTTTTGTTACCTGACTTACTCGTGTTAGTAGGTCGGAGCGCCCCTAAGAAGAAGAAAACCGTCGTTACCTCGCCTAGGGCGGGGACTGACTCTGAGGGTGGAGACATACCCTGCGGCTCATTCAGTGATGGCGCTCCCGAGGTTCCTCAGTAGGAGGTTGCGCCTGTGGCGGCGTCCGCAAGTGAAGCGACTCCTTCAATGCCGTTACCGCGGCTAGTGGAGGAGGCTTCTGAAGGTGAGGAGCCGCCAAAGATAAAAATACGGCGTTTAATAATGGGCAAGAGGATAGCAACTGAAGACGAGAGGGCGAGTGAGCCCCGTCAAGGGCCGAGGCCAGTTTTTATGGCCGATGCTATCCATTCTAGGAGGTCGGCTCCCAAAAGAGAGTTGTCACCGACGCCAGCCCCGCCCGCGTTCCGGAGAGTGGTTCGTCGGCTGCTGTTGGAAAAGTGGGCGACGGTGCCGAGATGGTGGACCTTGAGGCCGCCCATGAGGATGTAGATGGGTAACGAGGGCTCCGGCCCATGTGGGGATGACAGAAGGTAGATCCAACCGCCGAATTCTGATCCCAGGAAGGTATAACCTGTTCCAACACAGTGAGCAGGCCGCAACGGATATGACCCTGTTATGTGCGGTCGCTGAGCGTGAAATGCTGAAAGGTGTTAGTGACGGGGATCTATCCCAGAGGGTCGCTGGCGCGGCCTTGCAGGTAGCTTTTAGTTTTCTTTGTGTGCCGTAAGGCTAACTTTGATGCATACTGACTTGCCTTTCCTCTTTTTCTTCTCCTTTTTAGACTCTCATTTTGGAGGTAGAGAGGAGGCGGTGAGTGCAGAGGAAGGCAGCCACTTTTAATAAGATGGCAAAAAAGTACCGGCGGTGCCGTGCCAAGAATCGGGCACAGGCAGACCTACTTAAGCAGGACACGGAATTTCGGGTGTTCCGTGAGGGCCTTGAGCAGTCGGAGGCCCAACTGAAATGGAGGGTGGTCGAGCTGGAGCAGGTTGATGAGCAGCTGATGGCCACTTTGGTTCGGAACATTGAGCTGGAGACTCTTCTTCAGTCGAAGGAAGAGGAATTGAAGGTTGTCCGTGGGGTAGCGGCGGAAGCTGCTGATTTGCGAGCCAAGGTCGCTGCCTTGACCGCCGAGCTTGATATCAGGGCAGTTGAGATTGAAGCCCTTAAGCGGACTATTGCGCCAAGGTTTGATGAGGATGCGCATCGTGAGGCGCATGAGATGTGGGTATATGCTGAGGTCGGACTAGTCGTGCTCGAGGAGTTCTTAGCTGCGGGTTGAGCTACTGAGGTGGAGGTTCAGGAGCAACGACACGTAGCTCGCGTCGCCCGCGAAGCCTGTGGGTATAGTTCCGACTCCCCAGACCGGGCGGGCTATAATTCTAAAGACGTTAACCATCTAGGATCCGGGTCCTAGATCTCTGCAACTTATCAACCCGGGGGCGGCAATGGACGAGATGGCGGTCAGGTGGGGGACGGTGTGCAGAATGGCAAAGCCCCTTAGGACTTGTATACATTTTTGTTTTGTTGTATTTTGGAATGTAAATGGGTCCTTTTGTACCTGCATTTTTGGATGATAATGAAAGTTGTACTTTTGCTGTTATTCTTTTCCTTTTGTATCTTTTATTTTTGGTACCTCATCTCCGCAGAGCGGATACTCGCTTACTTGTAGGATTCTCAGTGTGCTTCTCGAACGTTGTGTGTGTTATCCGCCGATAGGAGGCGGCTTCGATGCTAAATAGTGGTGCTTTAGCTAATAATGGCGTCACTTCAACTGTTATTTACGTGTCCTTTGCCGTAGTCGAACAGGGTTGGCGACTGTTGGCGACGACGGCCTTAGCCATAATATTGTCAATAGCCTTAGCCATGTACGTAACTTTGACTGTCGTCGAATTACTCGTTTATCGTAGTCGAGCTGGGTTGACTTATTGGAGACGATAGCCTTAGCCACAATACTGTCGATAGCCTTAGCCATGTACATAACTTCAATTGTCGTCGAATTACTCGTTTGTCGTAGTCAAGCTGGGTCGACTTATTGACGATGATGGCCTTAGACACAATATTGTCGATGGCCTTAGCCATGTATGTAACTTCGACTGTCGTTGAATTACTCGTTTGTCGTAGTCTAGCTGGGTCGACTTATTGAAGACGATGACCTTAGCCATGTACGTAACTTCGACTGTCGTCGAATTACTCGTTTGTCGTAGTCGAGCTGGGTCGACTTATTGACGACGATGGCCTTAGCCTTAATATTGTCAATGGCCTTAGCCATGTACGTAACTTTGACTGTCGTTGAATTATTCGTTTGTCGTAGTCGAGCTGGGTCGACTTATTGACGACGATGACCTTAGCCACAATACTGTCGATGGCCTTAGCCATGTATGTAACTTCGATTGTCGTCGAATTACTCGTTTATCGTAGTCGATCTGGGTCGACTTATTGACGACGATGGTCTTAGCCATAATATTGTCAATGGCCTTAGCCATGTACGTAACTTCGACTATCGTCGAAATACTCGTTTGTCGTAGTCGAGCTGGATCGACTTATTGACGACGATGGCCTTAGCCATAATATTGTCAATGGCCTTAGCCATGTACGTAACTTCGACTGTCGTCGATTGACTCATTTGTCGTAGTCGAGCTGGGTCTACTTATTGACGACGATGGCCTTAGCCACAATATTGTCAATGGCCTTAGCCATATATGTAACTTCGACTGTAGTCGAATTACTCATTTTTCGTAGTCGAGCTGGGTCGACTTATTGACGAGGATGGCCTTAGCCGCAATATTGTCGATGGCCTTAACCATGTACGTAACTTCGACTGTTGTCGAATTACTCATTTGTCGTAGTCGAGCTGGGTCGACTTATTGACGATGATAGCCTTAGCCACAATACTGTCGATGGACTTAGCCATGTATGTAACTTTGACTGTCGTCAAATTACTCATTTGTCGTAGTCGAGCTGGGTCCACTTATTGACGACGATGGCCTTAGCCGCAATACTGTCGATGGCCTTAGCCATGTACGTAACTTCGATTGTCATCGAATTACTCGTTTGTCGTAGTCGAGCTGGGTCGACTTATTGACGATGATGGCCTTAGCCACAATACTGTCGATGGCCTTAGCCACGTAAGTAACTTTGACTATCGTCAAATTACTCATTTGTCGTAGTCGAGCTGGGTCGACTTATTGATGACGATGGCCTTAGCCATAATACTGTCGATGGACTTAGCCATTTACATGTTGGAGATGGCCTTAGCTGTTTATACATTGGAGATGGCCTTAGCCGTTTATACGTTGGAGATGGCCTTAGCCGTTTACACGTTGGAGATGGCCTTAGCCGTTTACACGGTGGAGATGGCCTTAGCTGTTTACACGGTGGAGATGGCCTTAGCCGTTTACACGGTGGAGATGGCCTTAGCCGTTTACACGTTGGAGATGGCCTTAGCCGTTTACACGTTGGAGATGGCCTTAGCCGTTTACACGTTGGAGATGGCCTTAGCCGTTTACACGCTGGAGATGGCCTTAGCCGTTTACACGCTGGAGATGGCCTTAGCCGTTTACACGTTGGAGATGGCCTTAGCCGTTTACACGTTGGAGATGGCCTTAGCCGTTTACTCGTTGGAGATGGCCTTAGCCGTTTACACGTTGGAGATGGCCTTAGTCGTTTACACGTTAGAGATGGCCTTAGCCGTTTATACATTGGAGATCATGCTAGTCCAGTCCCTTTGTCATGCCAGTCAGGAGAATGCATGGAGTGGCTGGTATGATAAACTTGTTCCGCAAATACCTCCAGGTGTCCCCTCAGCAGCCTCGTTAAAAACCTCCCCGATAAAACCCAATTGGGAAAAAACTCGGATAAGGGAAAAAGAGTGCCACTCGGGAGACGCCTTTCAGAAATGGAAATACTTGAGGTAGACGACGTTCCAATTGTTTTGGAGAGTTTTTCCTTCCATTGTTTCTAATTGGAATGCTCCTTTACGTGCTGCTGCTGCGATTTTGTAGGGTCCGGCCCAGTTGGTGCCCAGTTTTCCTTCGCTTGGGTCTTTTGATGCCAATGTTTTGGCTTTGAAGACGTAGTCTCCCACTTTGAGTGGTCTTACTTTGGCTCTTTTGTTGTAGTATCTTTCAACTTGTTGTTTCTGAGCCACCATTCTTATGTGGACCATTTCTCTTCTTTCCTCGACCTCGTCGAGGTCTTGAAGCCTGTTTATGTTGTTCTCTGTTCCGCTGGTATGTGAATACCTCAAGCTTGGTTCGCCGACTTTGACTGGTATGACTGCGTCGGTTCCGTAGACCAGTGAGTATGGTGTTTCTCCTGTGTAGGATTTTGGTGTGGTCTGGTATGCCCACAACACTTCTGGTAGTAGCTCGAGCCATAGCCCTTTGGCTTTCTCGAGTTTCTTTTTCAGTATGTTCAGTATTGTTTTATTGGAAGACTCTGCTTGGCCGTTGGCGGCGGGGTGATATAGCGTGGAGAGTATTTGCTTAATGTGCCATTTGTTAAAGAATTCTATCGTCTTCTGGCCGACGAATTGTCGTCCGTTGTCGCAACTGATTTCCTTGGGGATGCCGAAACGACAGATGATATTCTTCCATATGAAGGTAATGACTTCCTGCCACGTATTTAGGCGTACGCACCTACTTCCACCCACTTGGAGAAGTAGTCAGTTAAAACTAATAGAAACCGTACCTTTCCTCGTCTCGCTGGTAGTGGACCGACTATGTCCATTCCCCATTTGATAAAAGGCCATGGGGAAGTGACTGAGTGGAGGTGCTCTCCTGGTTGGTGTATCATGGGGGCATACTTCTGACATTGTTCACATCGGCGAACGTATTCTGCTGCCTCTTTCTTCATGGTGGGCCAATAATAATCGGCTCGTATTATGCTGCGTACGAGGGCGCGGTTGCCTGCGTGGGCGCAGCAGTGGCCCTCGTGTACCTCTTTGAGTACTGGTATCGTTTGGTGCGGCCCTAGGCACTTGGCCAGGGGTCCTCCAAAGAACCTTTTGTAGAGCTCGTGGTTTATTAGGCAATACCTGGCAGCCTGTACGCGGAGCTTCTTTGCTTCTTTTTTGTCGAGTGGGAGTGTACCATCCTGCAGTTAGGATACAAATTGGTTGCGCCAGTCCCAAGTCAAATTTAAAGAGAGTACCTCAGTGTGATCAATGGCTGAATGGAGGAGGGTGACCACGCTTTCTTTGTTGAAGTTTTTGGTGGCTGCGGCCAATTTTGCCAAACCATCTACTTCAACGTTTCGTCCCTTGGAACTTGTTCGAAGCGGCACTCGTCGAACTCATTCATTAATCTGTGGATCTCTGACTGATATTTTTGCAATCTCTGCTCCTTGATATGGTAAGTCCCAGTGACCTGGTTCACTATGAGTTGGGAGTCGCAGTGGAGAACGAGTCATCGAGCCCCATATTTGATGGCTAGTTTTATACCTTCAATAACAGCCTCGTACTCGGCCTCGTTGTTAGTCATTTCGGGGCACTGCATGGACTGGAAAATTATTTTGCTCGTGGGGACCTCGAGAACGAGTCCCAGTCCTGATCCCGAGGCATTGGCGGTGCCGTCAGTGTAAAGAGTCCATAGGTTGGTGTTGGAGGAGGTACGACGTGCCTCCAGTTCTTCTTTTGGCAGTATTTCTGCGCTGAAATCGGCTATGAAGTCGGCAAGTACTTGCGACTTGATGGCGGTTCTTGGGTGATATGAGATATTGTGCTCGCTGAGCTCTATAGCCCATCTGGCGAGTCTGCCTGATAACTCAGGCTTATGTAGGACACTCCTCAAGGGGAAGGTCGTTACTACTTTTATGGGGTGGCACTGAAAATAGGGTCGGAGCTTTCGTGAAGCTACGACCAATGCCCGGGCTAACTTTTAAGGTTTGGATACCGTGTTTCGACGTCCACTAAGGTTTTTCTAATATAGTAAATAGGAGATTGCGTACCTTCGTTTTCGCGAACTAAGACTGCGCTGACGGCGACCTCGGAGACGGCCAGATATACTAGCAGAGGCTCGCCTGGACTCGCTTTGGCCAGTAGTGGTGGCGACGATAGGTATGCTTTCAATTTTCTCAAGGCTTCGACTCATTCCTCGTTCCATTGTAACCCGTTGTCTTTTCTCAACACATTGAAAAATTTATGGCACCTGTCGGAGGACCGTGAGATGAACCTGGATAAGGCAGCTATTCGCCCCGTCAGCTTTTTTTGCTATTCAGAATCTCAGGTATTGCATCTATCGCCTTGATCTGATCTGGGTTGACCTCGATGCCTCGTTGTGACACGATAAATCCTAAGAATTTTCCCGAGGCCATGCCGAAGGAGCATTTCTCGGGGTTCAGCTTCATCCCGTACCTTCTCAATATTTCGAAGGCTTCTTTCAGATGGTTGATGTGGTCTTCTTTCTTTGTCGATTTCACCAGCATATCATCGATACAGACTTCCATGGTCTTACCGAGCTGTTCTTTGAACATTCTAGTGACCAGTCTTTGGTACGTAGCCCCCGCATTTTTTAGCCCGAAGGGCATTACCTTGTAGCAATATGTCCTTTGGTGGGTGATGAAAGTTTTTTTCTCCTGGTCCTTGTCGGCCATCATGATTTGATTGTAGCCGGAGTAGGCATCTAAGAAGCTCAGCAGTTCATGTCCCGCGGTGGCGTCGATTAATTGGTCGATGTGGGGTAGTAGGAATGAATCCTTCGGGCATGCCTTGTTCAGATCAGTGAAATCCACACACATTCTCCACTTCCCGTTTTTCTTTTTGACCATGACGACATTGGCGACCCTTTGGGGGTACTTCGATTCTTTGATGGAACTGTTGTCCAGTAATTTGTCTACCTCCTCGCTAACCGCTTCATTGATAGCGGTGTTGAATTTCCTTCTCATCTGTCACACGGGCGGGTGTAATGGATCGACGTTCAGCTTATGAGTACCGATGTCTCGCGGGATTCCCGACATATCTGAATGGGAAAAAGCAAATAAATCTGCATGGTTAGTTAGGAATTCACGATACTTACTCGGGTTGGTAAGGCCGTGCCCGATGTAGGCTTTCCCTGCGAGGTCGGTGTCGTCCAATTGGACTGGGTCGAGATCTTCGACCGTTGCTTTACAGGCTTCCACGACGTCGGGGTCTCTAATGGCGTCCATTGTCGGGTTGACTTTAGTCCCCGACACAGCTGATTGTTATGCTTCTGCACTCGCCCTTTTAGCTGTTTGGTATGGGTGCAATCTTGAGCTATTTTGTAGCATTCTTGTGCGGTGCGTGTCTCGCCTTGAATACTGAATACCCCCCACG
This sequence comes from Nicotiana glauca, assembly GCA_026770625.1. Taxonomy (NCBI): domain Eukaryota; kingdom Viridiplantae; phylum Streptophyta; class Magnoliopsida; order Solanales; family Solanaceae; genus Nicotiana; species Nicotiana glauca. The sequence goes on from MU721734.1 coordinate 49,786, forward strand.
GGGTGGGGAATTTGATCACTCGGTAAAAACTTAAAGGGACTGCTCACATGGCATGTATCTATGGGCGTCCTATGATGACATTGTAGGCCGTTTCCTGGTTCATCACGTGGAAAGTTGTTTCCAGCGTGACTCCTCCTGCTAAAATAGGCAGTGATATTTCTCCGGATTATAGTTCCACTGCATTGTTAAAACCAGTTAGTGTTATGCAACGCGGTAGTACCTTACCCTCGAGTCCCATTTGTACGAGGACCCTCGGGCGGATAATACAGGCGCCACTTCCGTCGTCAATCAAGATTCTTTTAACATCCGTATCGGCGATACGTAAAGTGATAACTAAAGCATCGTAATGAGGGAAAAGCAAACCGTCGGCATCAGACATATCGAAGGTGATACTATCTTCGAAGTCGTCATACCGTTCATGGGCGATGGTCCGTTTTAGTCTGTGCATGGTGGCGAACTTGACGTGATTGATTGCTGAGTCGTCGCCGCCTCAGACGATCATGTTTATCGTACGTGCTGGGGAGGGCGGCTTCGGCGGCCCGTGTGGTTGTTCCCGTCCGCGTGCAAAGTTTATTTTCCCTTTGTCACTGAGTAATTCCCTCAGGTATCCCTGGTTCAGCATCATGACCACCTCTTGCCGTAGGCTTATGCAGTCTTCGGTTTTGTGTCCCCGTTCCTGATGGAACTCGCATAGGACGTTTGATTTCCTTGTGGCGGGGTCTGATTTCATCTTCTGCAGCCACTGCACTTTGGTGCCCAGCTTCTCCAGTGCGTACACTATTTCTGAAGGAGACACACAAAAGTTATGGGCAGATAATAAAGGAGGTGTACCTCTTTCGTTTCGGAGTGGGGCGACATATCGCTGTAGAGCGTCTGTATGCCTTGGTGGTGGATGGGAGGATCTGGTGCATGGCTGGTGCCGGTCTTTGTTGGAGCGTGGGAGTTGTTCTCGCCTTCCTTCATTGCGTCGGTCCCTCCTTGTCTCTGAGTGTATTGTCGTTAGCCGTTGGGTCGGCCTATTAAGATCATCCTTGTCTGCTCGTACTTCAGCGCAATAGGCGTTGTGGATTTCCTCCCATGTGGTAGGGGGATATTTCATGAGGTGGCTTAGTAGCTTCTTGATTTGCCCTCAAACCATCCCTGTTTAGCTCGTTCTGAAAAGCGACGACTGCCATACCTTCCGATACGTTTGGCAGACTCATCCTTACCTTGTTAAATCTGGCTAGGAAGTCCCTGAGTCCTTCCCCTGCGGTTTGCCTGACGGCGAAGATGTCGTTGACCCTTGCTTCCGCTTTCTTTACTCCTGCATGGGCGGTGACGAACTTATCTGCTATTTCCTAGAATGTTGATATTGCCTTAGCTGGTAGCTGAGAGTACCACGTTAGGGCCCCTCCTGTCGACGTCTCACCAAACTTCTTCAGCAGCACCGACGGTACCTGCTCTTTTGATAGGTCGGACATAGTGGATCAAATGATCCTCGGGATCTGTGGTTCCGTCATATACCCTCAAGTGAGGCGGCATCTTGAAGGTTTTTGGGATAGAGTGAGGGGCAGCCTCTTCGGTATATGGTTGTTCGAAGAACCTTCCCACGTTGCATTTTGGTAGCAACTTGGGAGCACCGGGGATCTTGTCCACCCTCTCCTGATGCTCTTTCATTTGGTCACGAAGCGCCTTGTTTTCATTCTCTATTTCTTCCATCTTCTTTAGGATGGCTGTTAGCATGCCATCACTGGCCTGTGCTTTGATGGGTTCGTTATTTGCTCGTACAACCTCAGGTTCACCCATGGCAGCAGCGATGCTTACCATTGGCATACACCTAATGTTACTTTGCGGTGACTTCTCAACCAAGCCACATAGAGTACTTGTCAGCCATTCTTCCAGTAGCTTCTTGACCACCGAGGGTGCTTCCTTAGCCGCAGATGTGGAAGCTCTTTTTTCATGCAAGATCGTCAGATCTTCATATGGCAAAGGTGAGATATCTGCACCTGGTGTGGTGCTAGGGGTTGCATTCAAGATACCCTCATCACTGGCCTCGTTGGGAGGAACAAGGAGATTGGCTGTAACACCCATTATTGCTTTCGATCTTGTGTTATTTTCGGCCATCTTTTCGTGTGGTGTAGAGAATGGTAGTTGGTTGTTCTCTAGGTGGATACTATGATTTTGATTCTCGAATTCTCCACAGACGACGCCAAATTGTTTGGCTCAAAAGTTATCGATATACTTTGTGAGCTTAAAAACAATCAAAAAGAAATGAGGGTAAATCGTAATCAAATATAATAAAACCTAGAGATAGAAAAGATGAAATTATTGTAGTAGATCTGATAGCATGAACTTGATAATAAGTGTTCGTTAGATGTAGAGATAGAGAGAGATTAGGGGAAAATCAGAGAGTCGTATTATTCGAGAATAATAATGATTCCCCATTACAATGTGAAGGTCTCCTTTATATAGCAAGAGGCCTTCCTCGAAATAATCATAAAAGTACAAAAGTAGTCAACGTCCCCCTATTGAGGACGCTGAGTTTTAAATGATGTCACCTTTGTCCCCATGCCCAAGTCGTATCCTTGCTTTAGCGGACTTATGCTCAATGGGCGTACCCATCGGCGTAGAGACATTGAGGGTCAAATTTGGCCCTATACACCTTTATCAGGGGTTTCTCACTCAGAAATTTTGAACAATTTGGGGGTCAGCAGGTTACCCTCCAACTTGAGGGGGCATATTGGGAAGACAAAACCCCATTCTAATTCTGGGATCCATGGACTCTTGCTCAAAGATACAGAAAAGGACTAACGATGAAGAAGAAGAAGAAGAAGAGCTCATTTGACAGAAGGGTAAAGTTGGTATGTTTCGATACTTTTGATGTCTGAAAATAATTTTGATGTCTGAAGAACAAGTTGGTCATATAGATATTGAATTTTGTTTGGGCTTCTATTTTTATTTTGGGCTCAATGAACTGTTTCGTTTGGTCTCACATGAAGCAGTTGAAGACAAGACTAGTATTAGTTGTTTTTATATTTTTGTAGTTTTTATTTATTTTGTAAACAACATGTGGGTTTGTTATAGAATAGCCAATAGGATGATAGACAAGTGTACAGGTAGTTAGGCCTTAGATTCCATTCTTTGTTGTATATAAGAATTAGTCTGCACAGTCCATAGCAATCTAATTGAAATACACATAAAATTTCTCCAGCTTCTCTATCTTTTCTTTCTATCTGAACTCAAGTATTTCAACACTCGTAATGTTGCAGTGAAGTGAGAGAGACATGGCTTCTGCATGTACTGGCGGAGAGTGAGAACTGCAAAGGAAAGATCCGGGTGAGTGTTAGTCAGGTAGTTCAACTTTTTAACTAGATGTCGATACACTGTGGGGTTTTGCAAAGGTCTTCCATCATAAGCTTGAAGTTTGGAAGAAGGGTCAAGAGGAGAGGTAGCTCGACCCAAGTGAGAAACTTCAAACTCATTCAGCATGTCCAAGGTAAATTTTCTTTGACTCACAATAAAGCCTTTTTTTTTCTCTCAGAATTTCCATCCCCAAAAAATAATGTATGCTTCCTAGATTTTTGACTTTGAATTCAGTATTTAGGAAATCCTTGATGTGTTTGATCTCTTCCAAATCATCTCCAATTAGTAGGATATCATCTACATACACAGCTAGTATAGAAATCAGACTTCCTGTTCGTTTAAAAAATAGAGAATAATCATTTAATGATGAAGAATACCCCTTAGGACTCAAAGCCCATGCAAGCCTGGCATATCATTTCCTAGATGCTTGCTTCAATCCATATAATGACTTCCTTAGTAAACAAACATGCTTAGGACTGGGAGGTGTTAAACCTGAAGGAAATTTCATATACACCTCCTCCTGAAGGTCACCATGCAAAAATGCATTGTTGACATCCAATTGAGACACATTCCAGTCTCTTTTGGCTGCAATAGTGAGCAAACATCTTATGGTGGTCATTTTGACCACTGGTGAAAATGTTTCTCCATAATCTATCTCCTCTCTTTGGACACCACCCCCCCCACTACCAGCCTTGCCTTTAATCTTTCAACTCTTCCATCTGATAGATGCTTCACCTTGTACACCCATTTGGAAGGTAGAGCTCTTTCCCCTTTGGGTAGACCAACTACATCCCATGTGTGGTTATCTTCTAGTGCCTTAATCTCTGAATCTATAGCTGCAATCCAACCAGGATGCTGACAAGCTTGTCTAAAACTATTAGGCTCTGTAATTGTAGAAATTTACTGCATGACATGTTGATTGTTGGGAGATAGAGAGGAGAAACAATACTTCCTAGGTTTAGCTGGTTGAGTGAAACAAGCAACTCCTACATCTGTGAACATGATATTACTGCACACATAGTCTTTTAGGTAGGTTGGTTGGTAACCCTCCCTGACCTTCTCTCTGGTGCAGCCTAGTTAGGTTCAGGAAGTGGTGATATAGTATGTGGTGTATCTGGGATAGGTGAAAAAGAAATTGGACTAGAAGGTGAGTAAGAATGGTGAGGTGTTGATGAAGAACTTGGTGATAGTAAAGAAAAATTATCAGGAAGTTCAGGTTCCAAAGAACTAGATGATAGATGATCCTGTGATGAAGTTGAGTAGGTGTCTTCTGTACTAAAGGTTGGGTTGGAAAAAATGGGCTGATGTGAAGGTCTGTTCTTAGCAAAAGGAAAATGTGTCTCATGAAACTTGACATCCCTTGAAACAAATAATCTTCCTGTGGATATTTTCAGTAGCTTATATCCTTTTTTATGAAGGAGGTATCCAAGCAAAACACAGGTTGTTTCTCTCTTATCAAACTTTCCTCTTCCTTGTGCTAATGTTGAAGCATAACAAAGACATCCAAAATTCCTTAAATAATCATACTTAGGCTTCTTCTGAAACAAGACCTCATATGGTGTTTTGCCTTCAAGAATACTGGAAGGCATCCTATTAATAAGATGTGTGGCAGTTAAAATAGACTCTCCCCAATATTACATAGGTAACTTTGATTGAAACATCAAAGATCTTGCTGTCTCCAAGAGATGTTTATGTTTCCTTTCAACAACTCCATTTTGTTGGGGAGTTGCCACACAAGACAATTGATGTAGAATCCCTTGACAAGCTAGGAAAGCTGCCTCTTAAGTCCCCTTTCCCAGTTCCAATGCATTGTCAGATCTTATCACTCTCACCTTCTCATTGAATTGTCTCTCAACCATAGATAGGAAAGATTTAAGCATAGAAAAAGCATTACTTTTAGCACTTAATAAAAATGTCCATGTCCTCCTACTATAGTCATCTACTGTAGTGAGGAAATATCTGAAATCATTGTAAGTATTTGACTTATAAGGTCCCCATGTGTCAATATGTATAAGCTCAAATTTGTGCTTGGAACTTATTTTACTGATAGGGAAAGGATTTCCGGTTTTCCTAGCCTTAGGACACATATCACAAACAAAATCAGATTTAGATTTACAATGAAAGAAATCTAAATGTTTCATTGCTGAAAATGGGAGGTGACCCAATCTTACATGCCAAAGATTAACATCTGAAACAGTGTTGACTAGGACTGGACTAGGAAAAGAAACAGACTCTGAAATGGAATTTCTTCCTTTTGGAATTGAAAATACATCATTACTGAATAAAACTTTAGACTTAATACTACTTGGTTCCAATAAGTAGAGCCCTTCTCTAACTTCACCAAAAGCTTGAGGACACTTCATTGAAAGGCCCTAAAACACGCACTCAACGGATATGAAAAGCACATCATATTTGAATTGAACACAAAACCTATGAACTGATAGCAGATTATACTTGAATTCTGGAACATGCAATACATTGTTCAGAATATGACCAGGCAGAATAGAAATTCTCCCTATGTGAGTAACAATCACCTTGAAAGAGTTAGGTAAACTAATGTTCAAAGGTACAGGGAGTGGAGACAAAAACAAGAAAGAATTAGGATCAAAACACATATGCTCTGAGGCACCTGAATCTATGATCCAGGTGTCCGATTTTAAACTAGTGAAAACTGATCCTGAGTACTTCATAATAGTACCTGCTATTGCATTAGCATTGATTCCTATATTTCATGTATGTGCCATTTTTGTTTTCTTATAGATGTGAATCATTTATGAGACTTGCTTTTTGCTAAGATGTTGACCAAAGTTATTCCCATTAAGTTCATTTCCTTGTCCTGCTGGGCTTTCATGCTCTTCATTTTCCACCACTGCATTACCCTTAATCTGACTCTGATATCCTTTGTGATTTGTGAGCTCAAAATCATCAGGAAAACCAATGATTCTTTAGCAATCTTCCTGTGTATGTCCTATTTTTCCACAATAAGTACAGGACACATTTGGATTGTATTTCTTCTTTGCTTTGAACTTCTGCTGAGGCTTAATAAACTTCTGTCTGGAATTGTAAAATTTCGGTCCTGTCCCTACTCCCCTTTGTGTCTGGTTTCTGAATTTTTGATGGTTCTTTCCCTGTCCTGTAATCATGAAAGCTGCAAAATCAGCTAGAAGTTGTGTATTAGGCTCTTTGTTCTCTCCTGCTGCCATGAATGACACTCATTGAGAGTTAAAATGTGCATTTGCATAGACTTCCATGATGGGCAAGGGATTCATCATGAGAATGTTTCCTCTTGCTTGTGCATATATGTCATTTAGTCTCATTAAAAATTGGATCAACCTCTGATATTCCAGTGCCTTTGTTAACTTTGCCTTTCCTTCACAAACACAAACACAAAAGCATCATATAATGACATTCAAAGCACCCAATTCATCCCACAAACGTTTAAGCTTAGTGAAATATCCTGCAATATCACTATTTTACTGTACTAAACCTGATAATTCCTTTTGCAGGTGATAGAGCTTAGCTCCATTTGATTTCCCAAATCTCTGCTCAAGGCTGTCTCAAAGCTCTTTTGCAGTTTTGGAATAAATGACACTATCTACAATATCCTTTGAGAGAGCATTAAGGATCGAGGAGATGACCATGTCATTCACACAATTTCATTGTTCAAGTTCTGGAGAGTTGAGACCTGGAGATTTGCAAACTCCATTGATGAATCCAAGCTTTCTTTTAGCTGATAAGGACAAGAGAATGGATCTCCTCCATCCTGGGTATCCCCTTCCATCAAATACAGTATTGACTAGAGTCATACCCGGAGAATCAGAGTTATTGAGGTGATAGGGGTAATTAACATCATAGGTCATAGCCTTTGCAGCATTACTGGTTTCTGCAGTAGTGGTTGTGTCGCCCATTTTGTTCTATTGAAGAAATTGATGTAATAGATTGATTGTAATACTGGATCGAGCAAGTTGCTCTGATACCAAGAAAGAAAAGATAGAGAAGCTGGAGAAATTTTCTGTGTATTTCAATTAGATTGCTATGGACTGTACAGACTAATTCTTATATACAACAAAGAATGGAATCTAAGGCCTAACTACCTGTACACTTGTCTATCATCCTATTGGCTATTCTATAACAAACCCACATGTTATTTACAAAATAAATAAAAACTGCAGAAATATAAAAACAACTAATACTAGTCTTGTCTTCAGCTGCTTCTTGTGAGCCCAAACGAAACAGTTCATTGAACCCAATAGATATGACTCCAAAATAACAATAGAAGCCCAAACAAAATTCAATATCTATATGACCAACTTATTCTTCAGACATCAAAATTATTTTCAGACATCAAAAGTATCGAAACAGACCAACTTTACCCTTCTGTCAAATGAGCTCTTCTTCTTCTTCTTCTTCTTCTTTATCGTTAGTCCTTTTCTGTATCTTTGAGCAAGAGTCCATGGATCCCGGAATTAGAATGCGGTTTTGTCTTCCCAATAGAATTACTTGATGTGCATTTAATTGCTAATTTTTTGTTGCATATGGTTTTTGGTTACGTGCAAGTTGCACTTATTCAATGCTTCACTGCATTTTCGGAAAATAGAAGTCCTTTGTGTTAGGATATACTATAAATCCTATGTATTGTTATAGTATTCTTTATTGAATAATTATTTATTTATTTATACAATTCAATAAAGTAATATTTTAAATCGATCATGTATTTGTTTGTGTGTATGTTGCTTATATAATAAACCCTACGGATTGTTATAGTATTCTTTATTGAATAATTATTTATTTATTTATTCAATTCAATAAAGTGCTATTTTAAATCGATCATGTATTTGTTTATGTGTATGTTGCTTATATAATAGATGATTTAGTGTATAGAGTTTAGCTTATATACGGAAGATTAAATCATCGATTCTAATAAGTCATATAGTTTATGTTCACAATCTAATGATGAAATTGGACAAACCATCAGAATGGTTGTAGCACAAGATTAAATGTAATTTATCTTGATTATATGGAATGGTTTAATTCCAACTTCTTGTGCTAGTACATTTTGTATGTATTGAACGGGTCAAGTAGAGATAAGTATTTTATACTGACTTAATAAAATAATTTCTCTAGTCCATTCAATGTACTTATACTCTTAATCTTGATATAATTATTATTAGTTGTGTGTGTCATTTATTATTTTAATTTCTTAAAATGCGANGTGTCATTTATTATTTTAATTTATTAAAATGCGAGATTCTTTTGTGGGTCAATAAGCCTGGTAAATTGGACAATAATGATATTCATGGGCGATAGAATCTATGTCTCGATTTTTTAGATTGATGATACTCCTTTATGAAAGCTTATAAGTTTTCATGTGTAAATCCGGCCGGTAAATTTTGTATCCGACACATGAAATAAGTTAAGCGAAAGTCTAAAGGAAGTAATCAATAAATTAATTTGTCAGTAATTTAATTTGATTGGTTAGTACATGAATCTTAACATGGGGAGTTAAATAAGGTCTATGGAAGAATTTCGAAATTGAATTAAGGAGTGCAATTACAAATTTTTAGTGGAATAATTCATAATTTATTATAGTAGAAATTAATTTCAAAATTTCGAAATTAATTCCATAATAGGAAGCCATGTTAATTAAATTATGTTGTCCCTATTGTGCCTAAATAATAACCTTTCTTTAGTGAAAGAAGAAAACCTACCAACCTACCAGGTTTTGGAAAAGAGTTTTAACATAAAACAATTGTGGCTATATAGTGTGTGTGTATGTATGTGTGTGTGTGTATATATATATATATATATATATATATATATATATATATATATATATATATATATGGCCTTTTCTTGTACGCTAGTTCTACACGTTTTCGTCCTTGAATTTCGCCCACCCAAAATATTTTCTTTCCGAATATTATTTGAGTAATACGGTATTGTGGAAGTTTTGCTGAGTTCGCAGTTTTGCAGCTCTGGAACTGGAGACAGAGTTTGATTTGCTTTGTTCACGCTTCAAAAGATAATTGAATTATTTTCGTATATGCTAATTGTTTAATACATATATAAATATAATATTGTAATTGTTTCCGCTGCTATATATATCAACAATTTTCTGATAAATATGTTAATAGGAAATAGAGTACTCTCGGTCAATAAGAAAAATGCACCCTGAAGTTATTTTCCCAATGGGAAACATGTTTTTGGTTATTTTCTTGACATTTTATTTCATCTGCAGACAACTTAGAACGCACACTACTTTGACGGATGACTACACAGACAATTTTATTGCAGGATAGTCATCGTTAAATTATGTTTGAGTTAGTTTTATTCATGATCATTGAATTTTTGTATTTGTTATTTAAATTTTTTTTTTGTTACATAAAAATTATTTAATTTTGTGTTCATTACACAAATGTCATTTTTCTATCTTTTATTACACAAAAATCATTTTACTTTGCTTTAGTTATCACAAAAGTCACATTTTTTACTTGAAAAATTTATTATGCCCTTGATATTATATAAACATTCGTATTGATGTAATACCTTCTATATTATTTACTATATAATATATTTTTAACTATGTATTTTATTTATAAATAATATAACTTAATATTATTTTATTTATTATTTTTATAATATATTCGTATATTTGATTTTTGTTAACTTTAATTTTTAAAATATATTAGTAACGTTATTAAATTTGTCAGTAACTTTAATATTTTTTAGTAGAGAAATGAATTGGCAAGTACATTTCCGTGAGAAAATTCGCAGGTAAACAAACAAAGAAAATGAGGAAAAAATCATATGCTAACCTCAAGGAATATCCCTAGGTACTACATGCGAATTTAGCTGGGGATATTTTCATGGGCATTTGGTTATTTGGGAAATTATATTACTAGAAATTCGAAAAAAATCGTCTAAAAAAATCGACCAAAGTTGGTTGGTAATAGCCAATAACCGTCCAAAACGCGACCATTAATGTGTGGTCGATAGTTTGAAGGTCGGAAGGGCATACCGACCAAAGTTGGTTGGAAATTACCGACCAGCTTTGGTTGGTCAATTAAATTCAAAAAATAAGAATTGCTGAAAAAAAGTTATTTTACAATGCTGCTAATATATCTTGAAAATTAAAGCTAAAAAAAATTAAATATACGAATATATCATAAAAATAATAATATAATAATATTAAGTTATTTTATTTATAAATAAAATAAATAGTTAAAAATATAATAGAAGGTATTACATAAATATGAAGGTTTATATAATATCAAGGGCATAATAGACTTTTCAAGTAAAAAATATAACTTTTGTGATAACTAGAGCAAAGTAAAATGATCTTTGTGTAACAAAAGAAAGAAATGAACACAAAATTAAATAATTTTTATGTAATAAAAAAAGAAAAGTAATTTTTGAATAACAAACATAAAAGTTCAATAATGATAAATAAAATTATCTTATTGTGCCGAGGGTCTCCTGGAAACAGCCTCTCTGCCCACGGGGTAGGGGTAAGGTCTGCGTACATATTACCCTCCCCAGACTCCACTTGTGGGATTATACTGGGTTGTTGTTGTTGTTGTTGTTGTATCTCATTGTGCTTTATACAGGTAGCCATCTCTTGTTTAGAAGACAGAAAAGTGCTACTTTATGTTTATATCTTGGCAACTTTAACTAGATCGATTTATTAACGTGACGACTTACGACTTTTCGTTTTCATATATATATTTTTGTTTTAATATTTTTTATTTGTTTTGCAAATTTAAAATCTAAACAAGTAATTACCAAAAGCTGTAGGGAGAACATATGGCAAACTATCAGGTAATATCTGCTTTGGCAACAGACAAAGGCGGCTATATATATTAGGGGTGTGCATTCGATTTATCGATTCGATTTTGACTCTTATTGATAATTACTTATCGATTATCGATTTGTACATATGCTTATCGTTATCGTTTCAATAAGGTTTCGATTTTTTCGATTTCGATTTATTAATTTTTGGGGCTTATCGATTCGGTTATCGATTACACCAATAAGAAAATTTGCGGGATTCCACGGAAAGTATATCGCTATAAACACGCCTAACTAATAT
>MU721737.1:19309-39028 GCA_026770625.1 Nicotiana glauca
ATATAATTTGTTTTAAGATTCGACCCCAAATTGGGGTTGAATTACCCAAAATTCTCAAAAACCTAACTTTGCTCAAAACCCATGATTTCTACCTTGGTTTCATGATTTAGGCTTAGAAACTAGTTAAATAATGAAAGAAAAGTGAATGAAATAAGCGGGAAATTACTTACTCAAAGGGTCTTGAAGCTTGGGGCCTTTAATGGCTTCCTAGGGCTTGGAAGAGAAGAAGACTCGTGTTAAAAAATATAAAATTCCCGAGCTACTGATTCTGTCCTGTTTTAAAAAAAATTAACTGGGTAAAATTGTTCATCGCGTTCCTGACACCACTTCCGCATTCGCGATGAAGGAATACGGGTAAGCATCGTGTTCGCGTGCAAGAGGATGCGAACGCGTAGAGGAAAAAGGCTGGGGCCAGAATTTGGTCTACGCAAATGCATGGCTTAGTATGCGAACGCGAAAAAAGGTTCGCGAAAGCGTAGAAAGGGGACCAGGCCAGCATCGTGATCACGTGAGGGCGACCGCGAACACGAAGAGCAATCTGGCCTGCAACAGCTGAAGGAAAACCTGCTATGTTTTTATGTGAAAAACATCCCGAACCACCCCACGAAATCACTCCCGAGCCCTCGAGGCTCCAAACCAAATATGCACACTGACTCAAAAACATCATACGAACTTGCTCGCGTGATCAAAACGCCAAAATAACATCAAAATCAATGAATTGAGCCTTAAAATCCAAGAAATCTTTCAAATTTCATAAACTTCAAAATTTTCCAATTTAAGGCCGAAACACGTGAAACGATGTCCGTTTTCAACCAAACTTTACAGGAAGCGCTTAAACAATATATAAGACTTGTACCGGATGTCGGAACCAAAATACGAGCCCGATACCATGGTCTTTTAATCAATTTTTATTTTCATTTTCCTTAATAATTTCAGAAAAACAATTTAACAGAAATTTTATTTTACAGAGGTTCTAGACCTCGGATTTCGACTCCGGGCATATGCCCAAGTCCCATATTTTTCTACGGACCTTCCGGGACCGTCCAATCTCGGGTCCGGGTCCGTTTACTAAAAATATTGACCAAAGTCAACTATATCAATATTAATATCATAATTTCTCAAATTTTTCACAGAATTCACATATTTCAACATAAAAATTTTTCGGCTACGCGCCCGGACTGTGCACGCAAATCGAGGCAATATAAAATGAGGTTTTCAAGGCCTCGGAAGCACGGAACAGATGAGGAAAATAGGTGATGACCCTTTGGGTCGTCACATCCTCAAATTGGGGATTCCTCAAGTTAGGAAGACGAAGAATTCTCCCAAGAGTCATCATATACAAGAAGTCATGGATAATATGGGTAACCCATATTATCCACCGGTTAATCCATTTTTTATGCGTATTAAATATGGCTAGGGTCGGATAATTAATCCGTTTTCGATCCGAACCATATCAGGCCCGCCCCGCCCATTTTCCACTCCTAATAGGTCTTAAAGCTCCTTGTCTTGAATTGTTTTTTTGGTAATGATCTTACTAAAATTCTTTAAATTATTAATATTTTTACCACCTAATTATATAAATATTTTTGTAGTTTCTTAGTATATCCGACTCAATAGACTATTCCAAAATCCGACTCAAGTGTCAGGCTTTCAATTCAATCTTGAAATATGTTCAATATTCTTAGTAATGATAAATACATACTACTCTCTTTTGTTTCCTAATTACCATATATAGTGTCATTTGATAAAATTTATTGATTCTGGCTGTGTTTGGTATAACGGAAATTTTTTTTCGTGAAAAATATTTTCTAAGAAAATATTAATCTTATTCATTTTTCGGTGTTTGGTATGCAAATTAAGGAAAATTATTTTTCAAAAATACTTGTAAATAATTTAGATACAATAAACATGTAGCCATAAACTTTGAACCAACAACTTTCTGAACCCACAAATTTCACAAACTTCAGAATCGCTAAACTTTCGAACTCGTAAACTTTATAATTTCTAAACTTTTAAACTTCCAAACACATAAATCTCCGAACTCATAACTTTGGAACTTGTAAAATTTATAACCTCTAAATTAAAAAATAAAAAAACTAAAACTTAAAATATATTAAAAAATATTTTTTTTTGGGGGGAGGGGGAGGAGAACGGCTGCTTGAGGCAAAAAAAGTTTGGAGTGCAAAAAAAATGAAAAAATAGAAATTTAAATATTACAAAACAAAATGTAAAAAAAAAATTCTTGCGAGGTGGGGGTGGGTGGTGTAGTTTCAAATTTCTAATTTTTTGCGAGGTGGGGGGTGGATGATGTTTTTTCCTTTGCAACGTAATGGTGCATTAAATGAAAATACAATATTTTGTATTTGTTTCATTACATATGATTTCATTTTTTGAGTAAACATCACTCATGTAGGGGACATGCTTAGGCATCATTTGTTTGCACTTAACGAAGGTTTGAATCTTAATCATTCAGATCTCACACATTAAGTGCGTTTATTTTTAAAGTCTGAATCTTAATTATTCAGATCTTAATTATTAAGTGTGTTTATTTTTTTTTACTTAACAATCACTTAATGGGTCTGAAGAGGTTAGTATGATTAAGATCTGCAACAGAGACTTAATTTCATTAAGATGCTATCACATATTCATTATTAATTATCGCCACCGCCTACCATTATCAACTACCACCATATCACCACCAACACCATACTCATCCAGCACCGCCGCCGTCGTTGCCAGCACCGCCATGACGACGCCACCATCATCCTCAATCATAGCCGCCACCATAATCGACCATCACCATCAACCATCCCACTATTCCGACCACTATCATTCTCACTCACCATTAACAACCACAGTCGGCATCACCTATCATTATACCTATCACCACCTTCCTTAATTAAAAACCACCACCCGCCATTCTTAACTATCACTACCTACCACCACCACCACCAATCATAATTGCAACCACTACTAATTACTACTAGCTACTAGCATGAACCACCATCATCAAGCACAACTACCACCAACCACTGCCTTTAGTCGGCATTCACCCGTTAGCCATCACCGCCAACAACTATCATATTTTAAAGCTATATATTTTATTGATAGAATATTAGACTTTTTTTCAAATAAAAATAAATTTTATGCATTCAGATGTTAAAAATCAAACAATTTTAATTTTTAGTATTCAGATCTTAATACACATCTTAATATATTCAGATGTGTATTTAGATTCAGACGTCTTAATTTTAATACACATCTTAATATTCAGATTTATATTCAGATTCATACGTCCTAATCTTAAGAAAAAAACAAATGAGGCCTAAGGCCTATCTCATCTTTTATAAAAAGTGTCTGCCTATGAACTCTATCTCATCTTTTATTAACTTTATTGTATAACCATCTAAATTTATATGGTAATAAAAATTCATACTCAAATTTATTTAAAAAAAAAAAATTATGCACCTATTAACGCCAGTTCTATCTTCTGTAAAACAATAATTCATCCACCAAATCAAATTATTTTCTCATCCCTTCCTGCAGTTCTTATACTACATAAAAGTGTTAATAATTTTTTGTAAAGTAAAAGAGAACCAGAAATGCTTAGGAAGTACAAAATTAAATTCGAACCCACTGAATTCACAGTGTGTCCTTAAAGAATTTAATATCCTTACAATTGCTTATGGTATACAGATTAGTTTTTCTCAAGATAGAACGAAATAACTATTCTGTGATAGCGGCACCTCAAATCACATAACTTCAGCAAACTCAACAAACGGAGCAAATTACACTTGACACTTATATTTATTTAAAAAATAATGCAAAAAAATAGAAAAGAGGGGAGAAGATTTCAGTTTTTTTCATATCTGAAAAATGAGGCCAAACATCTAAACTTATAGACAAAGAAAGGGTTATATGGAAATGTGCAATCCAAAAGGTGCCTCTTCCATTTCCAATTCACACTCTTTAAAGAAAAAACACAACAATCCCCCATATGAATGGGGAATGGGCATATGTGAAAAAATATGCATCAAAATACTGTGTGATTTGCAGGTAAGGATTAATTGCATATGGATAAGTAGATTTCCTTTTGAACTTTCCGTAGTGTACTTATGTTGGATATACTCGGTCAATCCGTAGATTTGACATATTTGAACCATCGAGCTTTGGTGTATACCTAGACAACCATAAGTCACACAATCAATCCTTAACCTTCTTTGGTTCTCACAGTTCTGTTTGTTTTAGCCATGAACATCGCCTGATTTCATGAGTGCTTAGAGAATGGGCCTTTACTTTTATTCCTCTTAAAACAGATTACACTTCACACTCACATAGATAATTTCTAAACATGTAATCATATAGACACACTATCTGGTCATATCCTTCCAGACTTAGTAAATCATTAAAAAGCTTTAAGCTTTATTGACTCATCAAAAGCCTTAATGCTTTATCTTGATTTCTAAACATTGTCTTCATCACGAGAATGAGTTGAGTTATTTGAAAATGTTGAACCGTCATTCATAAATTTGTTTGATCTCTTTGAACCTAGCTCTTGGGATCTCCAGTCTGCTAGGTAGAGTTACCACCATGATGACTTGTCCTAGGCCTTAGCCCCATTTCCTTCGACGATCTATCAACCGTCTCTCTTGATAGGACTTTTATAAGTGGATCCAATACATTATCTCTGTACTTTACATAGTCAATTGTGATAACACCACTAGAGAGTAGTTGTCTAACGGTATTGTGTCTCCATCGAATGTGGCAAAAAAATTTTCGTTATACATAACACTCCCTGCTTTTCCTATTGCCGCTTGACTATCACAATGTATACGTATAAGTGCCAAAGGTTTGGGCCAAAATAGAATATTCTTCACATCCTTATCTAAGACTATAAACTCAGCCTCTGCTATAGAGCAGTCAATGCACATTTGTTTGGATGATTTTCAAGACATTGCTCCTCCACCAACTGTTTAGAATCGGTTGAACCGATGATCTAATTTGCATCACTATACCCCTCTATTATAGAGGGATACTTATTGTAGTGCAAAGCATAATTTGGAGCATATTTAAATACTTCAAAACTCGTTTCATTGTCATGAAAGTTCAATGCAAACTTTTTTATGTTGTAGACTAATACATCTTGATTTTCGATTGCATATCAGATTATTGACTATACTTAATGTAGTAATAATATATTATAATAATAGCTGCAATGATTGGCATCGGTTGTGGCCACAACCTTTTAATATATAACACATTTCTCAATCATTCGGGCATTTTTAAGTATTTGTATGCTATTTATTCATACGTCTATATGATATGCAAATTATAGCACCTTCATTCATGAAACAAATCCAAGTTGGAATGGATTTTGGTCATGTTCATCATTTGGTTCTCCTCATTACAGACCAACGTATTAATACATTTGTTCATGAACGATCATATTTATACAAAACATATAAATATACTTTTCATGAAAAGTCCCAGCCTTCCAGGTGACACCCTTTCATAAAAGAACTAAACATTATAATGTTCAAGAAAGAACAAATTATTTATGGAAAAACACGTAAACAACTTTTGAATTTTTAGTTTCATCACTAGTTATCACTAAGACTGAACAAGTAATGAATTCACCGACTATTATGTCAATATCCACTAAGGGTTGGTGGGGTTCAAAATTATATCACTTAGACATTATGTCTAACATTCACTTGTGTCATGAATAAGCTAAACGCCCCCACATTCCAAATATTTCATGTACCTTTTCTATCAACATATAATCAATATATAAATAAATAATGACTATATAATTTAGAGTATTCTTAATGTAAATACACTAGTTTGAAACCATTTGACAGTATTTTCTAGTCAAATTTTGTATGCCATTGTTTGAGTGTTTGTTTTAGTCCGTAAAGTAACTTAACAAGTTGACACACCTACTTTTTTTTCCAGGAACCACGAACCCTTCAGGTTGATCCATATAAATTTCTTCCTCCAAATGTCTACTGAAGAAGGCTGTCTTTACGTCCATTTGATAGATTTTAAGGCCATACACGGTGGCTAACGCTATTATCATTCGAATGGATGTAATTCTCGTTACTGGTGAGTATGTGTCAAACTAATCAATACCCTTCTCGTTGTCTTAATCCATTGGCAATCAATGTTGCCTTATATTTGTCAATAGTACCATCAGCTTTTATTTTCCTTCTGAAAATTCACTTAGAACCCAAAGGTTTATTTCCTAGAGAAAGATCAACCAATTCACATGTATGATTACTTAATATGGTTTCTATCTCACTATTGACTTCCTCTTTCTAACATTGTGCTTTTGAGCAAGACATTGCTTCTTTAAATATCTGAGACTCACTTTCCAATAAGAATGTTATAAAATCTAATCAAAAGGAAGTAATTGTCTTTTGACATTTACTATGTCTTGGATTCACCTCATTAGGTATACTTTCCTTTGTTTCTTTCCAAGGTCACTTAGATATTTCACCAGAATATTCACATTTCTTTATATACGGATAAATATTCTCAAAGAATTCAGCATTATCTGATTTGATTACCGTATTAATATGAATATCGGGATTTTCAGATTTATGAACCAGAAAATGATTTGCCTTACTATTTGTTGCATATCCTATGAAAATACAATCAATAATTTCGGGTCCGATTTTTATCCTTTTGGATTTTGGAACTTGAACCTTAGCTAAGTACCCCCAAGCTTTAAAATATTTAAGTAGGGGTTCCTTCCATTCTACTTTTCATATGGAGAGGATTTTATTTTGCTATGGGGAACTCGACTGAGTATACGGTTATCTGTAAGAATAACTTTCCCTCCACAAGTTCTGGGTAAACTAGAACTTATCAACAAGGAATTTTCATCTCCTCTATGTTCTATTCTTTCTTTTAACAATTTCATATTCCAAATATATTTCTTAAAAAGGAGATATATATTTACCTGCGCTATTACTCCGTTGAGCCAACCACAGTGTAACGAACCAGCCGATCATTTTGGGAATTAATGCCCCGATCCCCTATTATCTGCTTTCCCTGTTGAGCCAACCATAGTGTAATGAACCGACTGATCATTTTGAGAATTAATGCCCTGATCCCCTATTAGCTGCTTTCCCCGTGTCTATTTCTATTATTCTGATTTGTTGGGATGGTTTATCTTGAGTTTTGGAGTGTTTTGGGACACTTGGTCCCTAAATGCGAGCTCGGGTCAGAATATAAAAATAGACAGAGCAGTGTAAAGATGGCTCCATAATAATTCCATCGAGTCTGTTAGCTCCGTTGGGTGATTTTGGGCTTAGGACGTGTCCGGATTAAGTTTTTGGAGTTAGGCCTGAAATGATGAAAGTTGAATTTTTGGAGTTTCGGGCCAATAGTGAAATTTTGACATCGGGGTCGAAATCCGATTCTGAAAGTTGGAATCGGTCTGTAGCATTGATTATGACTTGTGTGCAAAATTTGGGGTCAATCAGACATGGTATGGTTGGTTTCGGCATTGTGTGCACGTGATTTTTTCCCTATATGAATTACTCCCATAAATTTAAAATAAAATAATTTCTCTTCAGTGTTTGCAATTTTGTGAATTTTTGTGGCATTTCCTGTTAATTATTTGCATCTTTATTTGTGCATCTTAATTAATGAAAAACACAAAAAACTATATTGCATTTGCATTTAGGATCTATTTTTACATTTTTAGGATTAATTAGTAAATTAGTTGTTTTACAAAAAATAGAAAAATAAAAAAAATAATTATGTTGCACTTTTAATTTTAATCTTGGAATATTGGTAGTTTCTCCTTTTAATTTGGATCTCAATTAATTGTGATAATTATTTAGGATTAATTAGTATTTTTGATAAGTTAATTTAGTGTTATAACTTGATTTAGGGTTTTAGTTTCAATTTTTGAAAGGAAAAAGAAGAAAAAAGAAAAATAAAAATAAAAAATAATTTATGAGGAAAATGAAATAAAAAGAAAAGAAAGAAGAGAGAAAGGTTGTCTTGGGCAAATTTGCAAGCCCAAAGGATTTCCCCTCCCATACCCGCCCCAGCCCAAACCATAACCCAATCCGTCTCCATCCCCAACCCAAACGACCCCGTTTAGATAAGAATTGATCTCAACCGTCAATGATCTTCAATTTAACGGTTGGAAACTGGGCATCTCTTTGGTATATAACTATCTGAAAATTCCCCACTCCCTTCAAAACCCCCCCTCTCCATCTTCTTCGTCTTAAATTCCAACCCTAGAGACCCCCTCCCGTCTCCGCCGTCCACCACTGTAAACCGCCGGCCGAAAATCGCTTCCGCCGGCAGCGAGTCACCAATGACCTTCAAAATTTCTCTACGGCTTCTCTTCACTTCCTCATCCCATATCCACCATTATCTCCCTTCAAATCCCAAACAAACTCCTCAAATTAACGAAACCCTAGACGCCGCCTTGGTTCTTCGGTGGTGGCGCCACCGCCAATGGACACCAAACTGACATAAAAAACCCCCCAAGCCATCCTCGTCCCAAATCTATCACTCTTCTCCCTCAAATCCTTCCAGAGCTTCCCGAATACCCAATCAGAGAACTAAGCCCTAGGTCCAAACTCAAATTCAACGGGGCTTTTTAAGATTCTAGGCTGTAATGGCCTTTACTCGTGTGTTTTCACAGGAAAACACGCGATTAAAGGTTGTCCCTGTCAAGAAATCGAAGGGATATTTCAAGTTAGTGCAAGTCTGTCCAGAGCCTTAGGTATTTTCTGTTGTTAAGTTTTGCTTTACGTTTTTATTTATTTATTTCATTTTTTTTGTCATCTGCTTCTTCTTTCTCTTTCAGACTCTTTTGTTTGTCCAGTTTCTTCAGTGTTGTCCCTTTTTGGATGCATGATTAGAAGCCCTTTTCTTTAATTGATAAATATTTCCGTTTATTAGGTTAGTTTTAATTTCATTAGTGTTAGGTCATTAATTGGATTTCTGAAATTGTTCGAAATTGCTTCTGATGGTTTGGTTGGACTGTTGTTGAAATGGTGTGGGCAAATTTTGCTTGTTTTGAAATTGGCACAGGTCAGGGGAATTCAGCTTTAGGTTAATATTGACCCATAACTCATTTTGGGTTCAAGGTAAATTTCTAGGGTATTGGGGGGTATTTTAGGAACTCTAGGTCATTGAATCTTTCCCAACTGATTTTTAGAAGTATCTAGTAGGGGCTTTAGGAGAATTTTAGAGTTTGGGGGGGGGGGGGTAACTTGGTTGGCAAGTCAGAAGTTTAGGGTCACCTAGGCAAAAATGAAAAATCAAAAGGGAGGTAAAGGATAAATAAGTGGTCCTGAGGGCTGACCTTTGGCTAAGACTATATAAGATATCATTCTTGCCTTTCAAGGAAAGATTTAGAGGGCCGAAAATCTGGAAATGAATGAAATTGCTCCTAAACACTATTCCATCAAATTTCTATCATGAATTTCGAAGTTTCTTTGATCACAAAAACAATTTCTGATTCTCTTTGAGTGAAAAATGGTTTGAACTTGGGATATTGGAAGAATTGGGTTGATTTTTGTTGATTAGTGCATTGTTTTATCAAGTTTTCCTGTTGGATTTGACTATTTCATTGTTGAGGTAGTTGAAATCTGGGCTAGCTATTTGTTTGGAGTTATTTTCTGGGTTGTGTTACTCCCTTTTGAGTTCAAAATCATTCTACTGTCTATTCTTCGATTGCTGGGGGTTTTGAGTTCATCTTGGTTGGCTGTTTGTTGCTGATTCTGTTGCATATTTGCTGACCAGCCACCCATGTTTTCTTTCCACATTCTAGGTACTCTCATTAGCTCATAGTTAAGGATCCATTGTTGGACCTGTAATGATTTGAAGTGTGTGAAATGAAGGTTGCACTTAAATGGCTATCCCTGTTGTTTTATTTTCAGTTTACATTAGCATTCAGATTTAAAACTATAATTGATAATTGGGTTTCCTTTTCCTTGAAGCTTATGCATAAGAGATTTTCATAAAAGTATTTTCTTGTGTATGTATTGCTAAATGAACGTTGGACTGTGACACATTCGATTTTACATTTTGATTTAATGGTAGAGATTACTGTTCTGTGTTCATGCTAAAAAATATATCAATTATGTTGTGGATTTGTTTATTCGGATGCTAAAAGATGGCTTGTGTATATAATGACTCACATGAATTTTGTTCTGGTAAGCATGAGCACTCACGTTTCAGATTTTGGGGTGCCTTTTACAGTATGTCGAAGCACCTCAGCGTCAAGCCTAGCATCAGGCGCTAGGGAGGGGGGTGCAGGTGGGTTTAGTTATTCAATTAATACACATACCCATAGAACTTGGCCATTATATTCATCTATACTAATATTATAACCTATACACATCCCCAACCCAAATTAAAACATAACTCAAATAAACACCCCTCTCCCAATTTTACCCGTCTCTCTCTTTCATGCTCTCTCTCTCTCTCTCTCTCTCGCTCGCTCTATCTCTCTAGTGGGACTCCCGTTCTCTTTCTCTCAAGTTTTTCAGGTTTTTCTTGTTTGACTTCATCCTCAATCATCAAGGTATGCTTGTTCTTCGCCGTTAATTTTATTTTGTGAGTAAAGTTTCCCATAGTTATAATGCTTAATACTAAGGGCATTTTAGTATGTGGGTAATCATCATGAGAATGAGTTAGATTAGAAGTAGAATAAATGTTTAAGTGCTTGTCTATTGATTCGAAACATGAGCATAAAAAAATGAAGAGCAGTGTTCCATTTAGTCACCACTTTGTCTCATTCCATGGTGCATCAGTGTGCGTTTGGGCCTGCATTTGAATGTGAGTATAGATCTCTACTTTAGGCTTGAGCATTCCGCAGATCTGTTAAGCTTGGTTGGAGTTTGGTCTTTGTAAATCATGTGTTTAAGCTAACTTACTGGAAATGATTCGAATCTTGGTTTATTCACCTCAATCACAGTGCTTTAATATTGGCTTTAATGTTGGCTGTACAAACTCGTTCCAGTAGTTTTGTTTAATTGATGACTGCATATATGTGTTCCCTCTATGTGATTCGATCTCTGGTCTCATGATCATAACCTATGCTCACTAACGATTGGGCCTCACGTTGGGCCCAACTTTAAATTCAAACCAAGGACTTTTTGCTTTGAAACATATTCTGTTAGATTGAACCATGGTGGAATCTCTACCCTTTAGTGTTGGACAATTGAGTTTCTTTAATTAGCGGAGGTGAGCCATATTTAGATAACTCTTAGTTTATGGCCCTCCGAGCTTTAGTTTGAATATCTTTTATAAATGAAATTAAGGTGCGCCATGCAAAACGAAAATGACAATTGCCCGGCCCTCATCTTATTTAAACTTGAATTGATCCTTAGATTCTGAGGCGTGCCATTTAGCAAATTCCATGGTCCTCGTAAAGTGCAAGCGCGTAGTTGTTTTAGGCGCGTGTTTAATAATATTACTTTCCTAAATTCGGGTGCACATTTATGTGAACCAAATCTAAATCTCAACGATGTTCAAATATGTCAAAAACCATGGGTGCATTTATGTAACGTGGTTCAAGACGTGTTTTAACGACGTTGCAATTCTCTTTAAAAATAATAATAAAAGCGACTAAAAGTTAAAATTTGCACATAGATTCATAATTATTTAAAATCAGATAATCAAAGCCGAATATGACAATTGAGCAACCGTGCTAGAACCACGGAACTCGGGAATGCCTACCACCTTCTCTCGGGTTAACAAAATTCCTTATTCGAATTTTTAGTGCGCAGACTGTTAAACAGAGTCAATATTTCCTCGATTCGGGATTAAACCGGTGACTTGGGACACCATAAATCTCCCAAGTGGTGATTCTAAATCTTTAAATAAATAAATCCCATTTTGATTGTCCTTTAATTGGAAAAACTCCCTTTATGCCCTTACTGGGTGTAGTGAAAAAGGAGGTGTGACAACTCTAGTGACTCTGCTAGGGACATGAACCCAGAACTTTTGGTTCAGGGTTCAAGAATTCGAGCTTAGAATAATTGTTGTATTTGGCTTTGTTTATTATCTGATATTTTTACATGTTGGGCTTAATGTGCAAAATGATGCTTTTACCGCTTTGATATTATTTGAACTCTACATATAAACTGTTACGAAACCCTTCTCTTCTTATCTTCGGGGATGTGCTCGCTGGTTGAGACTCCCTATTCTGTTAGTGTCATACCTTGAAATGAGAAAGAGGCTCGGAAAAGTTACTAAGCCGGATGATCTTTCGGGTCCCCGGTACGTAGCCCCCTCCTCGACTCGAGTTGTCCGCTCGGGTACGCAGTCTAGAAAAAATACCCAGGTTTTGAACCTAGAATAACTCAGCCTCATGCCGAATCCCTAGTAGGAACATTTGTTTGCATCATGGGCATTTGACTTTGGAGGCTCAACACAGGGGTTGGGTCTGTCTAGGACATGTGTACTAAAATTGAAAACAGACCATCCTGATGCATCTTACGTACTGCTTGTGCATTTATTTGCTTCGGACTTGCATGTTGACCGTCTTTCGAATACTTGGGGAAAAATGAAAAAAAAGGGAGAGAAACAACGGTATTAGGGTTAAAGAGAGATAATTACCTGTTTTGGAAAACCAATGTCTAAATAGTGTCGAAACTCTGCCAATTTTTTTTGGGGAAAATGAAGAAATAATAGAATGAAAAATGTGTTTTTTTAAAAAAAAATAGTTTGTTTTATTTGCCAATGAAAAAGGAAAAAAAAGTCTTGTGTTCAAAAATAGTTTATATATTCGCCAATGAAATGAAAAAAAAGGAGTCTTGTTTTCAAAAGTATTTTGTTTTATTTGCCCGAACTACGCAGTTTGATTTTCACTAGGTGTGAGATACGTAGGCAACCCCCATCGGATCCAACCTTTTTTTTTTTGCAAAAATAGCACGAAATGAACAAAATTTTATTTTTATTGTAAATAGGTAAGGTGATGTCGTTTTTGTCAAAAATAGCTGAATGTTCTCGAAAGGGAAGCCGGAAGACTGATTTTGCATAAAAAATCACCTTTGGTCTTTTTCCAATTTATGGCCAGTTAGCGGACACAACCTTAAAATCTTTCTCCAGAGGTGCTAAAAGGCCGTATCTGCAAAGCTGGGCTTTTGGTTTTAGAATTAAAAATATGAAAAAAAAGAAGGGGTCAATTTTGATTTTGGAGTCAAATAGAATAAAAGAATGACTGTTTCGATTAATCACCTTAATAAATGTGCAGGATGAGCACAATTCAAATTGAACCTTTCTCAATCATAAGCAAAATCCCTTTGGAGTTGCGGCTGTGGTGGAATGATTTAGGTGGAGAAGGGAAAGACGAGGCCAAGAAAAATTTGGGGGGCCTTCCCGGACTGTTGGAGATTATACCTAGAGGAGACATCATAAGGGTATTTGGTCACATGCTGGGACCCGGATCACAATATATTTCACTTCACAGATTTTGAACTTACCCCAACATTGGAAGAGATATCCGGATACATCGGGGGTCCCAAGGTTCCTCTGAGACACCAATACCTGATTGCTCCAAGGACCGTAGCAGTTCATAGGTTCCTGGATTCCTTGAAAATAAGCAGGGTGGTACACAACTCGGACTTGGCAGTTGGTTTTTGTACTTTGTCGTTCATATACAACATATATGGTCATATGGGAGGGTTCAACAAGCCGGAGAACAAAATCTATAGCAAAGGAAACCGCCTTAAGTGGTAAGAACATAGATGTTTTGCATTTATGGTGGCCTTTTTGGGACTTCTGGTGTTGCCTACACAATACGGGAATATTGACATACGAGTAGCTGGGATTGTTAGCACTTTGCTCACTCAGGTCAATAACACCCTCACACCCATGATAGTAGCTGAAATCTTTTGCTCTCTTACTGTCTGCAAAGCCGGAGGGGACTTTTTTGAGAGTTGTAATGTGCTGCTGCAGATGTAGATGATCAAACACTTATGCCATCGTCCTCGATTTATGAGTTACGGGTCGTCAAAGAAGACATGCATGGAGGAATTTTCTATGAGGGTTGATGGGATCAGCTTACCAGAGGGGGTCGCAGAGTGGGTAGCATGCCTTCGTTCCATCAATGTGTGCCAGATAGAGTGGACATTTGTATGGTTATCTGTGGATGAAATCATATATATACCAGGCACTAGACCTCATTTCCTATTGATGTGACTCAGGAGTATTCAGCCCTATGCCCCGTATCGAGTTTTGAGGCAGTTGGGGAGATGTCAAATAGTCCTAAAGAATGAAGATCTCAATGGCTAAATAGTTGAGATCGGGCCTGACTGTCAATTTCATGAAGCAACAGTTCGCAAAATTTGGAACGAATGTCAATACTTAACAACAAATACTTGTGTACGGGATCGGTCCAAGGGTGAAGTGTCGCCGGGATACCTTGCTTGGTATATGAGAGAAATTGAGTTCGAGAGGCCAGGCAAGAGGCCCCATCTCCAGGAATTCATCGAGGCGTCGCAGGAATAGTGGGACTGGTTGGCTAAAGAACACGTGTACAAGGCTACAATAGGCAAACCGGAGAAGTATGTCATGGATTTGAAATTTGAGAAATATTTACAGGCCACCGCGGATGAGGGCAAAAAGAAGAAACTAGCCAAAGAAAATGAGACCCTTCGAGCCCAAATTCAAAAAATGAAAGTAGCGGCAGAAGACCCTGTCCGAAGTGACAAAGATACAAAACTTATAGATAATTTGAGACAGAAGGTGAATGACTACAGTTTTGATTTGAACAAAGTAGGAAGAGAACTAGCCAGGGCTCGAAAATAATTGGCTGAAAATGTGGAAGAACGAGCACGTTTGGTTAAGCAGTTGAAAGAAGAGTTCGACAGTGAGGTTGTAGGATTAAAGAAAAAGACCATCACCACGGAGAATAAGAAAATCAGATAGGAGAAAGACTTCAAGGTTAAAAAAGAACAGTGTTATATGGCAATGGCACGATTAGAAAGAGACTTGCAGCAACTCTAGGAACAGAACCAGTTGGCCGAACAAACTTTGGGAGCCAGAGTCGATCAGATTGGGCGTTTGTTGCAAGAGAAGTGTGTCATAAGAGAGAGAATCACAAGGATAGCCCATTACATCGCGATGAAGTGCAGCAGTTGTGAAGATATGACTAGATCTATGTTCTTCGCCATCGTGATGCTTTTTGTTTGCCGGGTAATGGAAGATCTCCACCACCTCCAAGGGGATTTAGCTAGTCGACCCGCGACAAGGCTGGATGATTCCCTGCGGGTCCCAAGGGCAATTGCAACACTAATTTATTCGTGATTTCTTGAGTCTGTACTTTCTTTTCATTAAAGTCTGTCAGTTTGTCATGGAGTCTATATTTCTTTCATTTAGATTATGTGGGTTGTTTGTTTTTCGAGTCTGTATTTCATCTTTTATCAGAGTATGTTAGTTTCTTGTTTTAAGTCTATTAGTTTTCGAGTATTTGTAATCAAAGTTTGCTTTATTATGAAAAATTAAAAATTCCAAAAAATGTTTTATTGTTTCTTTACCTTTTATCTGCAAGAACTACGCTTGGTTTGATTCATACGGGGTCATGATACGTAGGAAATCTCCATAGAATTCGACCGTAACCAAATGAAACAAAGGAAAAAGAAAGAAAAAACAAGAAAGAAAGGGAAAAGAAAAAGAGGGAAAATAAGAAACCGAGAGAAAGAATAGCAGAACAAGAAAGAAATGAGAGGGTAAAAACAAAGAGAAAGCAAAGGTAGGAAAAGAGAAAGAAAGAGAAAAAAAGAGAGAGAGAAAAGTTGCATAGGGAAATAAAGAAAAGCTGGGATGACGCAAGCAGCCGAGCAAATACATAATAAAAACATTTAACTACTTAGGTGCATTCATTCCCCAATGTGCGGTTACCATCTGTTAAAGCCCTAATCACTAATAAGGTTGTTTTTGATGTTGAGTCCAGTTAGGTGATTAGTTGACTGGCATTCTGGCAACCCACTCCTACAACACCCGGTCTAAGAATAAGTCAAACATGGTTAATCAGGAATTAGAGGCAAGCATCGTTGACCCGTTGAGAGAGGAGGAAGAATTGGATGTTAATGCAATGAAAGAGGAGATACATAAGGTGAAGCAGCAAATGGATGAAATGTACCAGGCCTGGTCAAAAGGACATCCACCACCGGCTTACCCTGCTAACCCTGCTTACATCACACCGTTGGTTTAGCCGCAGGAGCCTTATACTGTGAACTCATCTCTAGCCTTTCCTACTTACCAACAGTGCTATGGAACCACCTCTCAAACACCACCCAAACAAATCCCATACCCTCCTCCACCAGTTACTCCTATGTTTGTGGCATCCCCACCCGCTGCATTACACCGACTCTCTAGTGAACCACTGTTTTAGACTCACGACAACCAGTAATATCCTCCAGATCCTACCTTTAAAGCTCCTGAGCCATATTCCTACACCCCTCACTTTGAACTCCCGGCGAAAACTGAAAAGCCGCCTAAGAGCCCAGAGCAGGAAGAGATGTTTCGAAAAGTAAAAAGCCTGAAGCAATCATTCAGGAACATGCAAGGATTGGGTCGCCAAGTCAGTGTGGCCTATAAGTATTTGTGTCTATTCCTAGATGTTCAGCTACCAGCAGGGTTCAAGATGCCTAAGTTCGATCTGTATGACGGGCATGGTGTTCCGATAGCACATTTGAGAGGGTTTTGTAGCAAGATGAGAGGGGTAGGTGGAAAAGATGAGTTACTGATGGCGTACTTCAGCCAGAGTTTGAGTGGGTCTACATTAGAATGGTATACATGATAGTACCACGGCAGGTGGTACACTTAGGATGACTTGGCACAAGCGTTCACTTGCCACTTCAAGTACAATCTTGAAATCATTCCAGACCGTCTATCATTGATAAAACTCAAGAAAAATCCCGGGGAGAGTTTTAGAGAATACGGGTTCCGCTTGAGGGATCAGGCCGCGAGAGTCAACCCTCTAATGAAAGAGAGTGAGATGGTTGATTACTTTTTGCAGGATTTGGAGCCGACTTATTTTAGTCACTTGGAAACAGTGATTGGCAAGTCTTTTAATGAGGTTGTAAAAATGGGAGGCATGGCCGAGGAGGGACTTAAGTCCAACAAGATCATGAGTTATTCAGCGATCAAAGCAACCACCCAGGCCATCCAAATCGGCACTGGGGGTGTGCTTGGGAAAAATAAGAAAGAAGATGTCTGAAAAGTTGAGTCTGGAGCCTGGTTCGGATCTAGAGGCCCATCACCCTACTATAACCAACCCCGACCTCACTACCAAAATTACCCACACACTCCATATAGCCCCCCACAACACTATTAACCACCGCCAGATCCCCATTTTTCCGTCCATCATGCACAGACTAACACCCAAACCCCAGCTCATGCATAATGGCGAGCGACGACTCCACAAAATCCATACGCATCTCTACAAAACACCTATCCACCCCCAAAAGCCTACAGAAATCCCACCGGAATAGGTTTCCGACCCAACAAAGCCTTCAAGAATGAGAGGTTACAGAAGCAAAAAAATTTCACTTTGCTGGGGGAATCATACACCAGTCTATTCCACAAATTGAGACAGTTGGGCATGCTGAATCCAATTGAGCCTAAAATGCCAAATCCCCCTCCTAGAAATCTTGACCACTCGGTGAGTTGTGAGTACTGTTCAGGAGCTCCTGGGCATGATACATAGAAGTGTTGGAAACTGAAAATAGCTGTGCAAGAGCTTATTGACACTCATCGGATCGAGGTTCAGGCCCCAGAGGCACCAAATATCAATCAGAATCCGCTTCCGGCTCACCATGAGACCTATATGATTGAGTTGATACACAAGGGAGAGGAGCCTAAGAAACCCTCGCAGACGGTAATGATGATCCGTTCTAGTAAAACCGGTTTGAAAGAAAAGGTAACCAGTGGGAAATTGGTGGTCCAGTTGAATGGGTTGGACAGTAAGCCAACTGTGGTAGCCGAGAAAGGGTCGTCAAGCATTGTTGCAGTGAAAATAAGGCTGTATGGTGGGCCGGGCTGGGACCAGGACCGGACCTGGCCCGTGGTCCTAACGGGCTAAATGGTCCTGGCGGGCCGGTCCTGGTAGGCCAGTCCCTGGTGGTGCAAAAAGCCCGTGGCGGGCCGGTTCTCTCTTTCAGGCCTACGAGCCCGGGACCGCTAACCCGGTACCGGCAGGCGGGCTTGAGCTGGTCATAACGGGCTCCAACGACTACTTTTAAGAATTTTTTTTTAAAATAAAAGACCAATGGTCAAAGTTTAAAATCTAGCCGTTGGCCTTTAATTTTGACCGTTTAACACTTTAAAAATAGCCATTTGGCCCCCAAACTTTATTTTAACCCCAAACTTTATATAATTACACATTTTTCCAATTCTCAACTATAAATACCCCCTCATTCTTTCATTTTTACTCACCAATTCTTCAATCTCTTTCAATATATATCTAATTTCTCTCCTATAATTGCTTATTTTATTATTGAAATTTTGTGAAAAATTGTGAAGTTGGTGAATTGAAGTATTCAAGTCTTCAACGATTTTCAATTTTTAAGAATTTGTTCGGCAATTCAGTAAACTCGCTCCAACTCTTATGTTTTAAGAATATATTTTTGTGTCTTTTAGTTTGCATAATTGTAATTAATATGGTATTTTCTTTGAAAAAAATATTTGGTGGTAAGGGAAAAGCTAAAATTGGTGAAAGCAGTCACCAACCTACTACCCTTCCCCCGGCTCCCCGACCCAGACCTATTACCCATCCTGCTGCTCCTATTATTCTTGATAGTGATAACCTTTGTTTTCAATTTTCCGATAGTGAATTTTGCCATAATGTTGCACCAGGTCAAAGATTAAATGAAGAAATTATGAATGCTCTTTATCCTAATGAAACTATCTTAGAAAATGATGAGGAAAATGAGGATGTAGATGAAACCCAACCGGATTAAGATGATACGCCTACTAGTCCTGTTAATAACCCAACTGATGCACCACCCGACCCACATGTAGAAACCCCTACTTTTAATAGACAACCTTCTAAATGCCTAGAAACATCATTAGTTTGGAATGTTTTACTTAAGTAAGAGAACAAAATAAGGCTAAGTGTAACAATTATGGGAAATTGCTGGCGCATAAATATACTGGAGAACGTAGCGGCACAGGTAGTTTGACTAGGCACATACTAACACACCCTAGAGATAAAGTTAGATATTTACAAATAAAAGCGCATCAAGAGGGGACAAGTGTAGATACTGCGGTTAACCCTAGTACAGGTTCAAATCTAGTTCAACCTGGAATTAACACTGTGACCGGAGGTATTTTATATTATGATCCAAATAAAGATCGTGAAGAATTAGCAAAGATGATTACCGTTATGTGCTTACCCTATACTTTTCCTTCTAATCCTAATTTTATGCATTATATTAGAAAAGTTTATAATCTTACTTATAAAGGTTGGCCTCACGCAACAGTTAAGAGCGATATTTATAAATATAAACATGAATATGAATAATATTTGCGGTATTTATTTACTCATATAACTAATCGGATTTCTATTACTACTGATATTGGTAGAAGTAATAATGACTGTGATTATCTAACTGTTACAAGTCATTGGATAGTTGAGGAGTGGATAATGCAAAAACGCATTATTGCGTATAGAATAATTAATTCACGTCATACAGGTAAGTTTATTGCTAACACTGTTGCAGATATTTGTAG